>MU182014.1:698745-710500 GCA_016904865.1 Pissodes strobi | reverse complement strand
TTTCCAAGAGGATGGGTAAATCCCTTTTCCGTAAGACAGAGAAAAAAAGCCTGGAAAAACGAGTGTTAGTTCAATGGCGCAGTTCTTTAGCATGATGGCAGGTATTCCGTCCAGTCCTGATGCCTTTTGCGTATCTAGTTCTTTAAGGATTTAGCGAATATCACGGTGATGAAACTTGACTTCTGCCATGGTAGTGTTGATGTTCGATATGGTGGGGAGAGTCTTGCCTTGGGGGACGTCTAAGGTAGAGTACGATGAAAACATTTTGGCGAGCATGTTTGCTTTTTCCTTGGCTGTAGTCGCCGTGATGCCACGTTCGTCTGTCGAAGGTGGGAGAGACGTGTTTGTAAAGTTGTTACTGACTGCCTTTGCTACAGACCAGAAATTCTTGGAGCCACTGGGGCATTGCAAAAGTTTATTCCTGATCCTTTGATTGTGTTTGTCCTTAGTCTCGTCTATCACACGTTTGCATTACATAATGAAATTACTTTATTGCCAACTTTTATATAGTATACACACCTTGGCCAGTAAATAAGAAAGCCTCAGATCACATGTTTGTTGACCTCAGCTTTGCTTCGGCCGACAATTACATGTGATCTGAGACATTTTTTACTTTACTGGCCTAGGTACGTAATATACTATTTTTGACACGATTGGGGCCGCCCCTAGATCTGGCCGCCCTAGGCCCGGGCCTACCGGGCCTTAGGGTAAATCCGCCACTGTCCTCATTTCATATACCTTCCCATGGAACAAATTATAGAGGCAATTCCTTCACTCCCAGAGTAAGTCGCCTTGCTAACCCGGCCCAGCTCAACTGGACTGCTTTTTGAAGAGATTTTTTTAAAACTTATAAAAAACGATGTGATATAGGTTTTGTGATGATCCGAGATGAGTTTTGACCTTCCTAGATCTGTGGTCTTGAATAGTCCATAGTTGATGTCTACATTTTATAACTGTGCTTAGTGATGTGTAATGTACTAATTTCCTTATAGTGTAGGTTAGGCTTTACTTCTCTATTACTTTACTTTTTTATTTTTGATAGTCAATGTAAAACCGGGACGCCAAACAGGCCGGGATCAATGCCTCAAACTCGGGCAGTCCCGGTCAAGGGGAGCGTATGGTTAGCTCATTTATAATGTTGCTCGTGTTAAAATATTGCTTGACTTGAATGCAAAATTGATTCAACATTCAAAATTTTTCGCATATTCTAGACGTAATATTATTAAAATAATTCTTGACGAGACATATAGCTTACATGTAGCATTCGATGATGTTTTACCTATTTTATTTTCTGAATCTCGCAAAAAATGATGAGCTGTCTGCCATCAAGCCAAAACCGACTTTAGAATTTTTCAACAAAAGGTAGCCGTGGCCGAAAAAGGAAGCGAAACACTTACTCATGTCTCAATGCCGAGAAAAACCCGAGCACGTGCCCATATACACAAAGATTTGGCAAAGAATCTATGAATAAAACATTTATCGAATTAAAATCGATCTTGTTTTTATCCTTTTGGGTCCACGTGCTATGGCTATCTCCCGCTGTGGTCGGTAAACGAGATGACTCTCTGACAAAAACATGAACAATTTAAAGAAGATTACAACATATTTACATGAGGTTAATTGAAAAATACTTATTTGATTAATTAAATATAAATTGGTTGGCTATGATAAACAGGTTAATACATTTTCAGTGATTAACGCCTAAACTATTGAACTCATCATACTTGCTTTTTGTTTACTTAAGCATGCAGTGAGAAAATACCAAACACATCTACTTCCAACCCAAGAATGTAGATAATATTATAAGAAGAATTAAACAATTAAATTAGATTTGTATAAGCTAGAAACTCCGCAACTAACCCAAATATGGAATCATAGTGGGCGAACAGGGTTTTGGAGTGACACATCGCGTCGCATCGTTACCCCGATAATTACAGAATTAGAATAATAATTGGATTTCTTACTAGATAATACCAGCAACTTAAGATTAAACCATCCCATAATAATTACTGAAGTCCTGTTATTTTGGGAAACTGTATTTCAATTCGTAAATCGACAGATCTAACAGCTAACTTGCATTAAGATTCTTAATTTTTCATTTTTCCCTCATAAATTATAAAAGAAAATATTTCGCCAAAAATCCAACTGAACACTGAAAGTTAAGTATAATATTAATTAACTAATGCGTGAAGATTTTGCCACCGAATTCGTCGAACTTTGAATAGAAACCCTTTAAAAAAGAGGTGCTATAGCTTCTAATCTCATTCTCAATTTTTGTTCCATATTTCGGACCTTGAATATTAGCCATTTAGATTCCTCACAGTTACAAGATATAATAAATGCGCAGGTTTACATTGTAGTACATTGTACTTGGTTGGTGATTGGCCCTTATCTATTCGGATTTGCCTCTTGCATTATTTGTTATCTATTAAGAAGACGAGCCTATGTATGGTATTCCTTGGGACAAGGTTATGTAATTTTATACCAATTGATGGAAATCGGGTTTTGCCTCAATCCGTCTGAGTATCCAAATTTAAGTATACACACGGCACAGTACCGTGAGTATACAAACATACTGATTTTGACAAATAAAAGTCAATGTTCTTATTTCAAGTTTTTTAGCATTCCATGAACTTAATAGCTAACATATACTAATCCTGGAGACGACATATTCTGAAAACCATTCAGTATCAAATACACTTACCAGCCGCCATAAATAAATGAACACCTAACAATCGTTAGTAGATTTCGGAGAAATTTTTAGGGGAGGTATATTTTAATAATAATGCATTATTGAAGTACCCGTATTTTAATGCGTCGGTTTTCTTCCTCTTCACAGATTAGTTCTCTTTCTGGTTATAGTCACAAACGGGCTTCGCGATATTTTGGGGCGTCCACGCCGGTAAATGTCGCCATCTTTTCTAAATCTTCGCCGATCTTTTCTGAACATTTCATAAATATTTTTCAACGTTTACTGGGTGCTCATTTATTTATGGCGGTCAGCACATAACTAAAATGATTGATTTCATTTATATTTCCTGTATCGAATTAATTGGTCAAGTCCTAGCATATAATTAGATAATATGGTATCAAGTAAAGTAAGTTAAGAAAAATTCAGGTAGATGGAAACCTAAATCCAATAAGCAGCCTGAATCTATAAGGATACGTCATTTAAATTACCTAGTGACTTATTAACATTAAAGAGATCGATTCCATATGCACAGAATCAATTCAAACATAATAGATTTCGTCGAGGCCTTTGTGTCTGAGAGACCTGATGATTAACTCGAAGAAAGCATTGTCAAACGGGCCCTCTATATCAAGAAATACGTCCACCGTCCCTTCTTGTTTTTATCATGTTTTCCATCATTTTAATCAGCTGGTGGAGTGCTGGCTCTGTTTGTGTTCCTGTTCGATAGGACTGTCGGCCTAGATACAAAAGAGGCTTGCTCCAGAACGTCATCCTCTATGTCTATCCATAAGTTTTTCTGGTGTCTTTAGTTCGAATGAGGATTTTGCTTTATTTTGCCCTGTTCTCCCAGGTTGTCGTTATAAATGCTACACTGGGTTTTCTCAAGGCTTTTAGTATGTAACCAAAGGCGAGTCTGCATCTTGTAATATCCTGTACATATTCTTATAGCCCACTTGACTCACTTCACTTTTTTATAACTTATCATTATCTATTATGAACAGTGGCGTAGCTACCGGGTGAGCCAGGGGGGGCAAGGCCCCACGGCGCCAGGAGAAATTAGGCGCCACTCCGAATTTATAAATATGCTTGTTGTCAGGTATTTATTATTTATTCTACGTGTCAGGTATTTATTATTTATTCTACGTGGAATAAAAAGGTATATCCCGGCGCGGCGGCATTTGGTACATGCAAATTTGTAAAAACGCTGCGTAAGGCGGCATGCGACTTCAAAGACAAAAATTCTGAAAATTTCGATCGTGAAAAGTAGGTGTTTTTTTGAGTTTCGTATTTAGGCAGTACCATTAGCCAGACAAGTCTTAATAACCTAGCAATACTAAGCATAGAAAATGAATTTGTCCAAAAAATTTATTTTGATCAAATAATCGATCAATTTACGTCGATTCAAAACCGAAGAAAGACTCCAATGTTTAATTAATTACTTAAGGTTACAGATTTTTAGTTTAGGTTTATATTTCAATATGTATGTACCCTCGTATGTACCTGGTGGTTGGTTGCCGTTTATATATTTTATATTCATATTCCTGTAAATAAAAAAAGCGTGTGCACTATGTGCGCATATCAGAAGTGAATCTTCTTAAACTTAAACGCCCTAGCTTCAAATTTGGTTAAAAAGTTGTTGTTTTTAAATATATCACTCAGTTAACAAAAAGAGAAGGCTTAAATGAAAAAAGCTATTCTTCATGAAAGTTTCGCTTGTCAAGACGAGGTAATAGAGCAAATCCCATATTCTTATCCTGTAAACTAACAAAGATATCACAATAATTATACGCCCTAGCCTTATACATATCTTAACGGATTTGGTTAAAAAGTAGTTTTTTTAAATATATCACTCAATGAACAAAAAGGAAAGGCCTAAATGAAAAAAACTATTCTTCATAAAAGTTTCGCTTATGACTTGACAAGGTAATAGAGCAAACTCCATATTTTTATCTTTTAAACTAATAAAGATATCACAATAATTAATCGCCCTAACGTTATACATATCTTAACGGATTTGGATAAAAAGTAGTTTTTTTTTTAATATAGATATAACTAAATTAACAAAAAGGGAAGGCCTAAATGGAAAAAAGTTATTCTTCATAAAAGTTTCGCTTATATCTTGACAAGGTAATACAGCATATCCCGTATTTTTATCTTATAAATTAACAAAGATATCACAATAATTATACGCCCTAGCCTTATACATATCTTAACGGATTTGTTTAAAAAGTAGTTTTTTTTTAAATATATTACTCAATTAACAAAAAGAAAAGGCGTAAATGAAAAAACTATTCTTCATAAAAGTTTCGCTTATGTCTTGACAAGGTAATGCAGCAAATACCGTATTTTTATCTTGTAAACTAACAAAGATATCACAATAAACGTCCGTGACCGTTTTCCGTTCCCTGCCAGCTCGCCCGCCGTGTATCGGAATCGCGACCTTCAAATTTTACTCCCGGCGCGCATTAAGAAGTTTCACTTCAAAAATATACGTTTAATATTATGATGTATTGTTTTTGGAATAATTTGCGTATATACACAAAATATAGGTTTGTTTTAGGCGCCAGCGGATAGGCTTGCCCCCCGGCGCCCACATTTCTAGCTACGCCACTGATTATGAACACCACAAAAGTGCAGCCTGGGAATTCCTATTCCCTATTTGGAACTCTCTAATCGAGCCCCAACGCCGATCTAGTAAAATAATCGACGATACAGAGAGTTGATACCTTTCCCGTCAATACACTCCTATTTAAGCCTTATATTATTTTAGAGCGAGATGTGTTTTCTAAAATCTTTCAAGAAACGATGATCAAGATTCATAATCTAAACCGATCGTTTACTTTTTCTTCTGTCTCGGACTCTAAGTTGACTTGGAAGGCATAAGTAAGCAGCCGCATTAAGAAGGCAAATAATGCTCTATGGACGTGTAAAAAGTTTTTGGTTGCACGTAAATTCTTCATTGGATTTATACAGCTGTGTCGCTCCATTATCACCTACTGGGTCATCGTCTAGTGGACTGGTAGGCTACGTTTAAGACCCAGTTAGATAGATTTCAGACTGGCTTGCGTGGGAATTACAGGATCTATGGGGACGGTGCCTACCAGGGCTCTGAAGAGGCTGACTAGTTTGCCGCTCCTCCACCTATTTCTGAAGCGTGAAGTCTTCATACAGACTGAAAGATCTTGTTCACCTAAGGGAAAATAATAGCTCGAGGGGACACATCAATATCTAAAGGAGGGCGGCTGATGAATACCCCGAACAACTAATAAGGACGAACATCATATTGCCCGCCGTCAGAATAGGTAGACCAATCAGATGTTACATTCCCGATGGGTGGTTAGGAGCGAATGGCAGCCCACGTGTGGTTAATGGGATCGTCTCATGCACGGTACATCAGGCGGATGGATGGTGGTACTGGAGGGAGTGTGTCTAGAAGGAAACCATAAGGACGAAACTTGTTTTCGCCCTTGGGACATATGGTACAGGCCGAAATGTATGCGACCTTCAAAATGCGAGTATGAGAACCTTCAGAGAGAAGGATATCTACATTTGTTCGGATAGCAGAGCTGATCTGTCGGCCCTTGAGTTTATTCATGGCGTCTGAGTCTAAAGACGTCTTGCAAGCCTTGGCCGAGCAATAAGTCAGGTCAGTCATGTATGGATTCCGGGACATCGTCTGGCACGACAGGGTTCCGCAATTCGTTCTTCGGGACCTGAGCCTGTAATAGGTGTGTCTTACAGTACAGCCGCCGGGATCCCAAGGAACGAAATATATGAGTGGGCGCAGGATCTATGGCGAATTAGTCCAAGAATGAAACTGATTGGGCTACTCTTGGGAAACCCAGCGCCTTGGGGGGCGAGGGTCTTTCTGACTGTGAAGAGGGGGGCCCACAGACTCGTGACAGGGCTCCTGACAGAGCCTTCGCTAGGGACGCGAAGCTGCCGGCCGGGCTGAAATGGTATGTGAGTGGGGTGGCAATCATGCAAGGGATCTCACGCCCGTGCTTTTAAAATTCATTCATTCAAGCATAGCGCAGCCTGGAAATTTCTCTCTAGTCCCAACGTATACCCAGTGATGCAAATCTAAAAGAACCGACTATGCAAAGGGTGGTTATTATCCCCGTTAACACACTTCACTAGTATTTAGGTCTTATATTATTTTAGGGCGAGATGAAAATGTCAGAAACAATGTTGCTATTTTGATTTTTCATCTAAACCAATTCTATAATTTCCACTTTGATCTGGAAGTATCTCTGTCTCTATGAGCAGCTATCAATAGCTATACTTGTAACGAATTAGTGAGCCACACGTTGGTTTTGCCACTTTGTGATAAATTGATCAATTGAGCGTCACTTATAATGAAATACTAGGTCAGTCACCAATTTGTGAGGATAAATTTAGTTGAACACTAATTGTAGCGAAAGTTAAGTTATTTAATTTAATTAAATATTAGATTCGTCTTCCCTGAGGGGATGAGTTGTCTCTTTTATTAATTATATTTTGGGCGCCAGAGTTCCGAGAGACAATGCAAACTGAGTATAAACACTTAAAGATCAATAATTATAAATATAAGAATATCAAAAATTCGCGTCTTACCGAACTCGATCTTGCAATAAGGTAAACAAGAAATTTTTTAAAATAACACTATATATTAATGTAATAATTAATTTACAAACATGAGTTATAAAGGTATCATGTAAAATGAGGATTATCAATAGAAATAAATTACAATTTAAATTATTTGATATATAAGTTTGAATAAATTGACTAAGCAAGGAGAATTAAAACTAATGTAAAAGGTTTAAAAATTTAATGAAAGAGTTAGACGAAAACAGTTTGAAAATGAACTGGTTAAAGCAGGCATAATCAAAAACTCAAATTCCAATTTTAAGTTGAGCAAAAATTATAAATAACTACGGTTAAGCAAAGTTATAAATAGCTACTGTTACTCAAGATATTCTTTTTCTTTACTTTAAAGACATGAAATTCAAAAGAAATTATGACTGAAATTTAAAATTGAAAAGAAAATGATGGAACTACGTTCCAAACAGTGGCTCTCGGCAAATTTAAGTAAAAGATAATTTGAATTTAATGATAGATAGAAAAATAGAGATACAACCTCTCTATAAACGAGTTTTATAACTCAAAATAAGTAATTTCCATTATTCTTGGCACATAAACGATAATTGCGTGTATTATTACACCTCAGTTAATTAAAGATATTGACAAGGTAATCACTATCTCCCATTGAGATATGAATTAAGATAAAAGATAAAGAAAAAAAAGCAGGTAAATTTACACATGTGAGCTCAACCCCTCATAAATGCAAATAAATATCGATACATCATTCTTGAAACGCGACAGGGCAAAAGCTAATAATTATATGCTTGATGTTACAAATAAACTGAAATATTAATGAAATAAGCCTGAAAGGAAAAAAGATTAAACCAGCAATAATATGAGGGAAAATTCGAAGGAATTCTACTGAAAATTCATATTACTACCTTTACAGGAATATATAGAATCCAAGAATTTCCCAAACAATACTGTTTAATTTAAATGAAAATACGTAAAACAATGTGTGTGACCGCTAAACGATGAAATAATTACGTTGTTGAAAATTTGGTTTAAACCTCTATCAAATTACATGAATTTGACCAATGAAAGACGAAATTATTCACCAACAAATTGGTATTTTTACCGAACGGTCACTAAAAAACTGAGATTATTGAAGTTGTAAGTTAGTCGAACGTGTAATATAAAAATGCTAATTTCTTGCTTAAGCAGAATATTATTAAGCGAATCAGAAACAATTATTAATTATGTATTCAAAAAATTTAATGAATAAAATATTTCAAGATCAAAAACTAGCACTTACCCAGCTTGCTTTCAAAATTTAAGACGTTCAACAAATTCTGATTTTCGATGTTCTCATTGGATAATTTAGATCATGAGACCACTACTATGGGTCAAATCAAAGAAATACACAATATATACTAAATATAGTAATCCCTATTAAATTAAATTCGTAAATGGTAGGTATTAAATAACGAACTACGCTTTCCAATTACCCACTACATGAGCCCATCCCCAAATAGATGTCACTACTAAATATAGAAATCTACAGCGACACGAATCCGAAAATTGTAGGTATAAACCAGCGTACCTGTTCTTCCTAAATAATTAGTTGTACGAAATATTCCCATTTGCGAACAGATATCACTGGCGATTCATATCCCGTACATCAAAAATCATTGATAATTAAACAGAATTTAGTGGAGCGGAATAACTTATATTGCGTTACATACTACTTTCAAGAACACTAGCAAAGCTATTGCCAATTCCAATCTCAAAACATGTAAGACGAAAAAACATACAGAAAACTTTTGCCGACGCTTTTTTGCGAACGAAACGAAACAATTGTGTCGGCCAAGTAGCTTTACTGAATAGACAGACAACAAAGAAGGACATATTTTTATTAAACAACTTATTAAAATATTCTTTGCTTCTTCATATGGGAGCAAGTTCTCCTTTTCGGGAAACAAGTCGAACAAAAATATAAAAATCACCGGGGGCCTGTACATTATACTTTTATTTTCTCTTGTAGCCAGATGTGCACCAAGTTATTATTTAATCTGGTTATGTAAAATATATACATTGTTGCTATTACCTTTTAGATGAAGGCTCTCATTGCTCTGGATTATTATATCCGTGTGGCATATTATCAAGGCTAGTTTGGGTTAGAACGGGTATGTATAATGGCGCGCTAGTATGACAGTAATAGGTATAATGTATTGATTTACATGATGATATAAGGGGAAGAAAATCTAAATATATGATATAATTAGAGTATTTTATGTGCTTGTTGTTTAATGTCGAAAATCTGATCTTGAGAGAAGCAAAGGAGTGTTTGCAATACCGATCTTAGGTGCTTGGTAGTCTTAGCTTACGAGTAAATCTTAAGTTAGCTGTCCCTCTCCATTCAAAGGAAAATACTGTTTATGTTTCATAATTAGGTCTAGAAAATGTTAAAAAGTTACCGAAATAATATAAGTAGCTATTTTGTGTGTTTATCAATGGAAGACTATAACATAACAATACAAATACCAGTAAAATACAAACAATTCCTAAACCAGTGAGCTCCGGGGATCGTCAGGGCTTGGGGGGTCGAAAAAGAATAAAAAAAATTAAGCAAAATACGCATTAGTAACACAGATCTATTTTGTATGTAAGAACACAAACATTAAGCATAAACAATAAAAAAACTAGAAGTTTTTCTTTGGATTACAATTATCACTTTGATAAATATGATTTGTGTAAATATCATGTTGCAAAGGATCTAAATTCAATTTAAAAGTTTACTTTGCAGAGGTGCCGGGTTCTGGCATTAGTTTCATCAGAAACTGTGTCTACTGTCTAGTATACCTAGGCCAAAAAATCTAGATTTTGCATTCCATCAGTAGACAGATCAATACATTTTCTCTCATATTTGTCGAAATTTCAGCCATCGAAATAGCATCACGTTCTTTATCAGCTTCTAATTTTATATTTTTATTCTCGCCTTACTCGTAGATTAGAAGAAACTTAGAGTGAATAAAGTAAAAAAAAATCGAAGCCAGAACGAGCTAGTAAGGGTGCAAATTAGACCCTAGCTGGAATACTGGGGAGCAGAGGGGGGTTAAATTTATCTAAAGGCGCCACCAACTTGTAGTTGGTATAAGTCAGAAAATGCCCAAGTTCTAATTTGGAACACGTTTTGGCTAGGAATCGCAACAAAAAATACCAATAATAAAACTAGTTAAATTTAAATCATTAAAAAAAAAGATCAAAATGATTTATTTATTGAGCCCAATTAATTCAGATCAATTATTATATTCTTCAGGCAACCTTGAGAATAATACGAACACAACCAATGAACACAACGGGATTCCTTCGGAAGAAGGTCTATCCCAAGTTTACAAAACCGATAAACACAATAACTTTTCCGACGAAAAAAGGACGTTTCGCGTACAAAAAATAGCTGTAAGTGTTGGTTGCCTTTGGTTCTAAACAATGACCTTGAATATGATGTCATATTCAAGGTTATTGCTTAAAACCCAAGGCAAGGAACACATACAGGCAAACAAAATAAAACAAAAGAAAGAAAATCAATAGTTTAAATGTTTTTCTGTAAACTGTCAGTGCTGAAATCAGCCAGGCTGTCTCGAAGAGTACCTAGACAAGACAAAACTCCCGCAAGGAAAATTAAAAAGAAATCAGTGACCATCCACGTGGAATCATAAAATTACAAAATGGCGACATAACACAAGGTAACTCCTGAGGCCTGAAAAGTAGGACCGGTAGAAGATCCCGACAGGGGTCGCAAAAAACTTTCTACCATGAGAACGTACTGCTAGTGGGAATGCCTGAACTTTTTGAGAGTGTCCCCCGTTTGATGAAGAGGTTGAAAGGAGGGCTACGCGCAAACATCATCGGACATTCTCTTCCAAAATTTAAATTAGATAATCCCCTTCGAACTTCATGCCACATTTCCATCATAAACAATATTTTCCAGTTAATATGTGAAACTATCGCTTGAGATTTTGGCCTGACAAATTCTACTTAACTTTCGTTATTGCACTACAAACGTGCAATTAGCTTCTGTACTGACTAATTAATACCAAAGCTCCGCCCAATTAGCGACAGCAGATTCGATAGGGCTTCTAAAAATTCGGTCCAAGTTTCCCGAACAACCTATTCCCCTAGCTATGACGAAATCTGAGATTCAAATCAAGTTTTGTGACTTTCCCAACTCAGCTGCATTACGCTATAAGATCAAGCATTCCAAAAAAAGTAAAAAACATTATACATCACAGATTGCTAACATTGTGGTCCAGAGCACACATCCCTAGTTGGTTGACCGGTGGTGTCGCTAAAATAAACCTTCTACGACAAGCAAAAGATAAAATGTAAAACAGGATGGCAACACTACTTTCGAAATGAATAAAAATTTAATGCAATATTATAGAAAATTAATTTATAACCGAAATAATACGGCATTTTATGATGGTAGCAGCAATGAAT
>MU182014.1:647775-683745 GCA_016904865.1 Pissodes strobi | reverse complement strand
AATTTTTGGTCCATTTGTCCTCTTGTCTACCCGATCGCCGGACATACTGTATATATATATACACACTAATAACTTTGGCAACCTAATATAATTTCATCCTATTTTTGAGTCTGTGTCTCTTAGAAATAAGAAACGGGCATAAGATGAACTACCCAGAGTAACGATTGAATACGAAGGTGACGTTTTCCCCAACACTGAAGGTATGAAATATTGCCATTTTCAAACATTTTTACAGAACTAATCTGATTATTCCTTACCACTAGTATCACTCAATGAATCTATTTAATACCATCTGCACTTTTCAAAACACTGGGGCCGAAATGACGGAGCCACCACCTACGAGCAGTACCTAGTACTGTTTCTGCTATTTTTTTTACTGTACACACATGTCTTTTTAGTTTATTTTATAAATATCCCTATTCTTAGATTACGTACTTTTTCATGTGTGAATTTCGAGTGCAATTTTAAGTTTGTTTCATTTATTCGTCTCTAGCATATATTTTTTTTCATCTTCCACTCTCGATAGTTTTAGATACTTGTTTCAAAAAGTGCAAGCACAATGCACATAAGTACAATGTACTTTACATGTATTTTATGTGATTTTATTTGTATCTTATTTACTATTTCATATTTTATTTTTCTATTCGGGGATCTTTTCGATAAAACGCATAGTTTTCGAGATGTAGGCGAAAACTTAAAAAGTGCCAAATCTTTAACGAATTTCGAAAAAAAGGGGTTCCGGGCAAAATTTCTGTCAGTTCAGATTCATATTCAGCAACCCAAAAATATGAAGACTGAGAAAATTACGCCTATGGCAAAACTTTCCTTATTTTTTCTAATAAGACTAGCCTAATAAAACCATAGATAATCAAGGAAAGCAAGATCACTAGTTAACAATCAAATTTGCAATCAAAGGAATGCGATATGAAAAAAAAAGCTGGAATGGATACTATTTAAATACAAATTATAGTCAAGATTAATTTCGCATCCTTTGGGTTTTTGTCCGTGGAATATTTACAGAAGTGCCTAAAATTCTAACAATCTTAAGCAAATACGAAGGGTTTTATGAAATTGGTTTGCAGATAACAATCGACCTATGGGGTATCAGAACTGGTATACATGACAGAAGTGAAAATGTCAAAAAGCGTTATAAATAAAAAAGAAAAAAAAATGGAGGCGTCGGGCATCGCTTACGGTACCCCTCGCATGCTAAGCGAGCAGTCTACCATCTGATCCCCGCCGTCGATGGAAATACGTGCGTCAAAAGTGAATATAAAACACAGACCAGCATAATACACATTTATTATAATAGTTGATTATGATGCTTATAATCTGGAACTTAGGTGGACGATTATTCAAATTAATATATTACAGAAACTGACAACGTGTACAGAGTGATCTAAATAAGACCTTAAATATCTTGTCACTGTCACTGACTCTTTCTCTCTCTCGCTTGGCTAAAGACGACTCGAGCCGACTTTACCCGAATGAGCGTTACATAACCGAACCTGCCGTGCCTGACAGTTCAGTTTCGTTCACTACCCAGGAAGAACGCGCACAAAGAAGTTTTCAGTTCAAAAAATAATAGTAAGGTTCCGAGACCAACGCTTTCTGAATCCGACTCGGACATCGAATTTGAATGGTATGCATACATCCTTAAGTATAATACAAGTTATTCTGACCAATTCAGTATAGCCATTTTTTCTCCATTAAGCGTGTGGCGTGATCACGTCTAGAACTTTTTCTTATAAAAAAACTATTGAATATTATACAAATTAACTGCATGCTTTTAATTCCATATCTCATAATGAAAATTACACAAAATAAACTCAGATATTTATTTAAAAAAAAATAAATCATATGCAGAGAACTATTATTTTTGACTTGGTTACTTTTTGTGGTATACCCACGATATATATTCATTCTTTCGTACTCGATCAAGAATAATATCTAAAACAAAATCGTGAGTCGATTATAAATCACGTTAGAACCCTGTATAGAACCAAATTTGGATGACATCGTACCCAAAGACGCCTGTTAGCCGTACGCCCACAAAAAATTCGCGGATCTGAGATTTTAACTGCACGTTGTCAAAAATAATGACCGAGTTTTATTACCACAAGGGGTAGTAAAAACTCGTACATAAAGTAATTTTTGGGTTCCAAACTTAATTTATGAGAGAAGTAAATTCGATGTAAAATATGTTTCTGCTTTGGAGTCAGTGTTCACGCAAGAGAACGAATCTTATCTTAATCGGAGGGAAAATTATGGGCTTCAATAAAAAAGTGTTGAGTGATATGTTATAATTGCGACTTACGATTAAAGTTTGAATATAGATCAACACACGAACAAGATAAATGATGGGATAAAAGGATTATATTACCGTGAGCAGGTTTTTAATATATTATATACATTATTATTAATCGTTTGAGCTTTTTAACATTTTTTTTCTATTATTCGGTTGCGCTGATCCACGGACACTGGAAGAATTTAAAATATTTTATTGGTAGTACTTTCGTAGTTAGTGGAATACACACACAGAGAGGCAAATTTACTTTCAAATCTGGGTATAGTCACTTCTATCAAGACGCTTCATAAAATCCAGAAATATGTTTAAAGTTTGCAGAGATTAAATATTTATTTAAGTAGAAAAATAAATGAGATAATTTTTTTTTGTTATTTTCATTTGGTTTTAATTCAGCATGAGTTAATTATTATATACAACCATGTCTCTTAGATTCTTCTTCAGCAGGGAACCTTTCCAGAACCCATTTGACTTATAACTCAATAATTCATCATATATTTTAGGGTACAAGATGGGATTAAGGCTCACTTAACAATATTTTAATTATTTCAATTATGATAAAGAATTACTAAAAAGTTGCATCAGTAAAGTGATCTTTCTCTCTCTCAAATACAAACCTTACTCCGTGTAGGTTTTGAATCATCACCGAATCATAATACAATATCTTTAAAAAAGACGCTTATAGGCCTTATTAGCTCTTAAATAGGTGCTACTGTGTATAAAATACAGGTAAATGGTAAATCCTTATTTACCACTATACACTGCGTCGCCAAATCGTTAGCGCCATCCACCGCTCTACGCAACCAATACCACATCTATCGTGGTACCGTACCGTGTTTTGAAGCTAAATACTTGAACCAACAGGAACATCCTCCTTATACTATGGACCTGCGCATTGAGGTATTTGTGTTAGATTTCATATTCTTTTTTATTTCCGGCATACACACAAAAGGAAAATCCGATACCACTCAACGGGTGCGTGTGCTGAGATGACGGTGGACGCTGGACTTGAAGCGCTGTAGGTTGTAGTTTTCGGAAAAGACCTTAATCGAAAGTCCACTCCAGAGCGAGGCAGTCCTCCAGAAAAGGGAGTCCCATAACAGCGATGTCCTAGATGTTCACAACTGAATCGATGTTGATGAGGAGTTTGTGTCTGACGGGTGTTTCTGTTTGGAACAACTCTGGATCGAATGATAAGTACCAGCTCGTTCGAACACATTTCGTAGTAGTATCCCTAGTAAAGAGATAGGTCCGACATTTTTCTTTGATGTTGAAGGCTATCAAAGTCTTTTGTCAACTTGGGTCATCCACAAGGCAGACAGCTATCCACTTCAGGGAGTCCAATATTTTGAGCAAGTGTTTGGGTGCCGAGCTCCACGCATCAGAACAGTATGATAGATATGGTCTTATCTGGATCTTATAGAGCGGTAAGAGCTGATGAAGTTTATACAACTGTTTTGCTCTATAGAGTGCTCCTAGGTTTTGTGCTGCTTCCTTGGCGATTTTGGTGACGTGATTACGCCAAAACATGTTATTTTCTACGTTGATGCGCAGCAAGCTTATGGACGAGCCCAGAGTCAGTGTTTATTCTGTCATTGACAAGTCAAGTCCTGCTTTTTTTGAGAAGACAGCTGCTTCAGTCTTTCCTGCGTTAAATTTCACGGTGACGTTTATATCCTCATTGATGGCAGCAATCTGATTTTCTCGCTTGCATTGGGAACGAGCAGCGGTAATTGGAGTCTGCGACATAAATGAGGATATAAGAGCGCTGCCGTCTGCAAAGTTGTAAATAAAATTGTTCGTCCTGTCTAAGAGATCGTTGGTATAGAGCAGGAACAGTGTGGGAGATAATATAAACCCTTGAGAAACCCCAGCACTGATTTTAAATGTCTCCGAGAAATGTCCCATCAATACCAACTGGGATGCTCCGATCCCATAAGGAATTGGAAAGCCATAGAAGCAGTGCTGGTGGTAGTCTATATGCTGCCAATTTGCTTAACAATCTATCATGCTACATGCTATCAAATTCTTTGGATCTGACGAGAGCAACTGCACGAGATTCGCCGTAGCTCTCGATGGTTTTGGTCCACTGGTAGGTCATGTAAGACAGGAGATCTCCCGTCGATCTGTGCTTGCGGAAGCCATAATGGTGATCGCTTATGATGCCTGCCTGTTTACAGTTTTGCAGATGACAGTACCCTTGTCTTTAGACCAATCACCGCAGATAGGGGCAGATTACAGCAATTAATCAAGACCTGGATAAAGTTCAAAACTTGGGGAGACAGAAATTTGGTCCAGTTCAATGCAGCAAACAACCAAGCAGCCACGTTTACCAAGAGGGCCAACACGGCGGGCCCTGACATCATTATGGCAGGATCGACCATTCCTTCATCCTCGTCAATCGGACTGCGGGGTGTCTCGGTCAACAGCAATATGCCCTGGCATGACCACGTTGCTAGCATCGCAAAATCAGCCTCCCAGAAGCTTGGTGCGCTATTTCGCAACAAAAAACTGTATACACCGCAGCAGTTGCTCTTACCCTACAAAGCGCAAATAAGACCATGCTGAGAATATTGCTCACACATCTGGGGTGCCGCACCAAAGCACAACCTAAAGCTGCTGGCTTCCATTCAGAAGAGAGCTGTGCGTCGCGTCGGCGACCCGGAGTTGACCCGGAATCTGGATTATCTGGCGCACTATATCGCTGTGGAACTCACTCCCAGGACATCTGTTTCCCCCTAATTACAATCTACAACTATTCAAGAACCGTGTCAATAAACATCTTCGCACACACACCGCTCGTAGAGCGCCATAGGATCTCCCTTTAGTGTGTGTGCCACTGCCATGAAAAAAAGAGTTAAAAGGAAAGTGTCCAGAAATTTTCATCATTTTATAACTGTTTAATTTTTCCGACAATTATTGTGTATCAAAACAAAATTTTGTAAACTCGCATTTGTGATATAATATTATGTGTTCAACATTTTATTTCAAGAAAATAATTTATTAACAATAAACTAAAGTCTAAGTGTGAAACGAATGACTAAAATGAAACTAAATTAATAAAACAAGTACAACAAAAAAAATCAGCATCATAAATAATATGTCTCAAACAACATTTTATGTTTAGGGTAAATAAATGAAATACAAACTATTCAATAAATATCAGGACTCTCAGATGCAGTTTCAAATTGAATTACATTACAACGCTTGATTATAATGTAAAAATATAATATTTTGAATATTGTCTCCCCTCTGAAATGTATTTATTTCATCAACACTAATTTAAATTCCAAACTAAATTTCTGCAAATAATACGGACATGGTACAACAAAGATCTAAGAAAAAGAGTATCGAAAATCGGCGTTTATACCATAATACAAAATAAATAGCTTAAAAGCTTAATTTGATTCAAATGCGAAGCATTAATGCACTTGTTGCTATATGCTAAGGAAAACATAATTTTGTGCTTAGACACACCCTCAAATCTTGGTAATTTTTGAAGAGATATCTTCACAATATGTGTTCGCTTGAAGAGAAGACGAAAATATCAAGCATATCCTCACCTTAAACTCAATTAGACTTAAAATAACAATACTTGATACTACTGATACTTCCTAAGCCATCAATCGATGAAAAATACGCTTGTTCTACATTTAATAAATGCGACATCCTGCCATTTATCAATTGCAACGAAAGTAGATCGCGGAATGCACTTTTTCTGTACTTAAATAGAGAAAGCAATATTAATAGCTCAATTTCTGCTTCACTATGATCATTTTCTAGGTCGTTAATTTTGTAAAAAATTATGAATGACTTTTTAGCTTTCACTAGATAGTTATCTCTTTAATTCATTTAGCGCGTTCCCGAAACAGAGGCATATATTTCATTTCACTTTCTATTAGTTGTGAAAAGATAATTTAGATAACATGATTTTGTACACAGCTAATGAATATATTAAATGTAAGAATAGTTTAAATAGAGATAGAGGGCCTATTTCGTATAGTCCATTGTAACGGTTGACCCAGCGTGACTAGGGGGATTGCAGGATTGGTTCTTTTTGGTTCCACTTGATTAAGCAAACAATTAGTATAAAAGAGGAGGTAGATTATAAGTATAGTTTTAACCATCCCCTGATGATGCTAACATGGTTAGCGAAACGCGCGTCGAGTGCAGATTGTCTATTTCGGTATTGTGGATAAAACTCTGTTTTAGCACCTGAAAACTAAGTTTTGTAATGGGAAATAGAGACTCCATATAAGCATGCAGTTTGATTAGAAAATTTTTGCACCCACAAGTCAAAATTCAGCAACACCAAGTGTAGCAAGTGGAGCAAGGAAGGAGCCTCCACGCGTGCATTTTCTAGTTTCACAAAAAAAAATAAATGCCGGCGGTCTCTGGTAACGGTGTCCGCAAGGACAACGGCCAATCCTTCCATCACCGGAAACAAAATTCTCAAAAACAAGACAAGCATAAAGGGCTCTTGTCAGAGCCAACCCTGACAATTGCCAGCCTTAACGTCGAGGGTATCACAAAAAATAAACAGGACATAATTGCTCAACTATGTCAGACACACAAATGGGACGTACTATGCCTACAGGAAACGCACAGAGGTGAAACAGCCAACAGGCCCGAAATCAACGGGATGCACCTAGCTATCGAAGCACCCCACTCTAAATATGGAAGTGCCATACTTCGTAAGAGCCAACATGACTGTAACATCGACCGGCAAAAACGTCACAAATGACATTAAAGTTCTAACTATCGAACGCGGGGCTCTCACCATTACAACAGTGTACAAACCGCCTGCCAAACCACTTGACCTACAAATGCCAGAAAACTTTGGAAAGCAAAAAATACAGTTCGTCATTGGCGATTTTAACTGCCACAGCACATCCTGGGGTTAACACACAACATACACTAACGGACACCTGCTTGAAGAATGGGCCGAAGCCAATAACCTTTCCCTAATACACGACCCAAAACTGCCTTGCTCGTTCAATAGTAAGATCTGGAAGCGGGGCTATAACCCAGACAACTGTTTCGTAAGCCGCAATATTCAAGACTCATGCATCAAATATATGTATGGTCCGATCCCAAAAACGCAACATAGGCATGTCGTTATTCAGGTGTACACGGCAGTTAAAACTGCGGAAATACCTTTCCGAAGAGGATTCAACTTCAAAAAGGCAAACTGGACCGAATTTTCCACAAATCTTGACGCAGAATTGAAAAGCCTAGCTCCGACCCCAGAAAACTATCAAACCTTTGTGCAAATCATGCAAAGGGTATCAAAGCGGCACATACCAAGAGGTTGCGTAGACAACAATACATCCCAGGGCACATCCTGAGGGACTGCACTGATGGCAGCATTGAGCGAAGCCCGGAAAGGAAAATTGATAGAAACCCTGGAGGGAATGGACATGTCACACAGCAGCAAAATGGCATGGAATCTGATAAAGAAACTGGACGGCGACCCAAAACAAAGCAAAGCTCCTTCAAACGTAACACCCAATCAAGTAGCCCACCAGCTCCTCCTAAATGGTAAACCAGATAATAAATGCGAAAAGGTACGACTCAGCAGAACACTGACAAATGAGACAAATCACTTTAATTCACCTTTTACCATTAAAGAGCTTAATAAGGGACTGAACGCATTAAAAAATGGAAAAGCCGCAGGAGTGGACGATATATGTGTGGAGCAAATAAAACACTTCGGGCCATCAGTCATACAATGGACCCTAGATCTCTTTAACTGCTGCCGAGAAACTTTTTAGATTCCAAAACTATGGAGAAAGGCCAAAGTCGTAGCTCTGCTGAAACCGGGGAAAGACCCAGAGTCACCAAAAAGCTATCGCCCGATATCACTTCTCTGCCATCTATACAAGCTGTATTAGAGACTTATTCTTCATAGGATAGAGAAGGTCGTGGACTCGGCTATCATCCCACAATAGGCAGGCTTTAGACCTGGGAAATCCTGCACTAGTCAAATCCTGGCTCTCGGAACACATCGAGGACGGATTGGAAAGAAAGCAAATAACAGGCCTACCCTGTTATTTGCTTTCTTATCTTAGTTCCGCTTACGACACCGTCAACCACAGAAAGCTGCTGTCAAAAGCCTATGACACACTCAAAGACTACCAACTTGTCCAAATGTTAGAATGGTTACTACAAAACAAACAGTTCTACGTGACCCTTGAAGGAAAAAGGAGTCGATGGAGAACCCAAAAAAAATGGTCCAGCTCAGGGCAGCGTACTTACACCAATACTGTTCAACCTCTACACTAACGACCAACCAACCCCACCTTTTACCAGAAACTTTGTTTATGCTGACGACCTTGGGGTAACGGCGCAGGGAGCAACATTTGAAGAGGTAGAGTAAAAACTGGAATCTGCTCTAGACCTTATGTCCACATACTACCAACACAACTCTCTGAAGCCAATCCCTTCGAAGACTCAGGTCAGCGCCTTTCACCTTCACTCTCGACAGACAAACAGGAAGCTGCATATCACCTGGAATAACGCCGTTCTAGAACATACCGAAAAGCCCACCTATCTTGGAGTCATATTGGACGGCTCCCTAACATATTGGTTTCACTGTGAAAAAACTCGAAAGAAGGTGGAAGCGCGGAACAGCCTTTTAAGGAAGCTCAGAAACAGTAAATGGGGTGCAAAACCAACAGTACTTAGAACTACTGCGCAAGCACTGTTCTTTTCAACTGCTGAGTATGCCTGCCCAGTCTGGTCTAGATCCGTCCATGCGAAGAAGGTGAACGTAAGCCTGAACGAAACATGCTAGTTAATAATAGGATGCATGAAACCGACACCACTGCAGAAACTATACAAGGCAGCAGGCTTCCTGGACCCCGACTCACGTAGGACAGCCCACGAGTTTAGTGAAAGAGTCAAGCAGACCTTCGACGATCGCCACTCCTTATTCGAACACGAAGAACACATAGGAAGATTAAAATCAAGAAACCGCTTCCTGAGCACCCCAGTGGATGAACCACCCGAATTCTACACAATAGCAGAGGCCCCTCCATGTGGGTCACTAACCGACTGGAAAACCTAAAGAACGCTTAACCGCTTAAGAACTGGTGTAGCCCCTGTAAAGACCAACCTCATCAAGTGGGGCCTGTTGGAAAGAAATGACGATAAGTGCGACTGCGGGGCTGTACAAGATATGGAGCACCTACTAACATGTCCAAACTGCCCTTACCAGTGCACCCTCGACAAACTATGGACTGACAAGTCATAACCACTGAACGTTGCCCAATACTGGGCAGAGAGACTGTTTCCGGACACGAAAAAATAAGTAAGTTGGCATAGTAGAGCGAAAGATCACCGAAGCACCATAAAATTAACGACATGAGAAGAGTAAGGAAATGAGAGGATTTTGCTAAACTAATAAAGAATTAAATCAATATCTTGCTAAACTATTTACAGGCATGCGGGTGTTTCGAAATCCCGCAGGATTTTATGTGAATCTGATAATTGAAGGCCATGACGAATTCATGCTCTTCAATTATGAGATTATATGAGATTCAAAGTATGCCATCGAAATAATAATAGAAGTTGAAAATTTGGAGGAACAACGAAAGGGATTGGAATGACGTTACATAAGAGCAATTTGATAATTCACTGTAACACTTAGATGAATTATGGTTAGGTGCTATTTAAAATCGAGCTTTACAGAATAGCTATTCAATGAAAAACTGTCTGAAGTATATCATTTGAGAAGTGGATGGTAAAGAGACGCAGATTAGGATGCGAAAATAGAAAATGCAATACATCACAGGATCAGGGGCAATTTTTTATTCTAAAAGCAGCTCATTAGGTAATATACCAGTCACCGATGACATTTGATCTTATCTTCTGCGGCCTGGATCAAAAAGGTCCTATGCATTACAGCACTCAAGTGGTGCAAAAGACATAGTTTTAGTACCATATTATAGATATTAGAATGGAGGGATTTTCCCACTAAATAGTTGTTTTTGTCTCCCAAAATATTATGTTTGAAATCTCAGCTTTCCAAGATAGGAATTTGAGATGTTCCAAATGTTTGAAATATCATAAAATATATAAAGCTTTCTGGTAGGCAGTGGGTAATATTACGACTATTTCTTATTTAGTAAAAACAACGAACTGAATCATTTCAACGCTAAGCGCAATGAAGCGAAGATATCACTAAGCCTGTATATTTCAGTGTTTCTATGTTAATTTAAAACTATCATGAACTTACTTTTACTTTTTCGAATCCAGATCCAAAAATCCAAACATTTACAATTTTTCTGCCCATTATCGGGCTACGTCCAGGGCTTCAGTATTAGCAAGCCATAAATCATTAAAGGTGCACTTTGATGGACAGTGCATACATGTTCTTAAGTGGTCGGTGGTCTGTATTTCTCCACAGTCGCAGAGTACCTCGTCAGCATTTTTTATGCTCCACTTTGCCAGATTAGATTTAACGGGAGCAACACCAGTCCGCATGCGATTAAGGGTTCGCCATGTCTTCCATTCCAGGTTCATCTCTCGGGGCGGTTCTTGTCGGAGTGGGAAATTCGCTGGTGGTTCTATGCCTGTGTTGTGCATAATTTTTTTTAGATTTTAAGCGGCTAGTTCTATGGGGTTCCTCAAGATTGTGGAGACGGTGTCTTTCATCAAACATCTGTTTGAATCTTTCGACATGTTAGGCTGCCTCGCGTCGATCTTCTGGGGAGGCAAAACCTGCAGCCTGGTATAGTAAGGGTACAGGGGTAGGTTTCATGCAGCCAGTCACAATTCGGCATGTCTCGTTTAGTGCGGTTGTGACCTGTTTTGCATGTTTAGACCTGCTTCACACTCGACAAGCGTAGTCCGCTGTCGAAAAACACAAAGCTTCCGATGTAGTCCTTAGAACGCTTGGGTTTGCACCCCATTTACTTCCTACGAGTTTTTTTAGGAGGTTATTCCGAGTCGTGACTTTGTGTCTGGTATTTTTGCAGTGGTCTTTATATGTTAATGACCTGTCGAAGACGACACCTAAGTATTTTGCTTTTTCAGTCTGTTCCAGATTTTGTCCCTCCCAGGATACATTAAGCTTCCTATGTGCAAAGTGCGCGTTTTGGTGGAAAGCGCATCGTCATGTGTCTCTTTTTTGAAAATAGGGATGACCTTTGAGAGCTTTAACTGATCCGGGAAATGCTCCTCTTGAAACGTAAGCTAAGATTACTTATTGCTGGAGCCAGCAGTTTCATGTTTACTTTAAAGAAACTCAGTGGTAGTTCATCTGGCCCAGCGGAATTAGTGTTTTTTTAGAAAGAAAATTATATCCCCGACTTCAAGATCTGATGTAGGAGTGAGGAAGAAACTATTATTTATTAATCCTAATTCTGGTAAGGGCAGTTCAGCAAAAATTGTATTACTAGCAAGATTTGCAAAAAATGTGTTGAATATGTCAACTATTTCCTTTTTATTTGTATATTTTATCCTTTTCCCAATTATATTTCATTAATAATTCTTGTTCTGTTTTCCTCTTCGCGTTTCATGTTTAATAATACTCCATACTGTTTAAGAAAGATTTGAGGAGGATTTTATCTCATCCTCAAAACTTAGTTTCTTTGCTGTGTTATAATTTCCCTTAATAAATTTGAATAGAGTTTATAAAAATGCTATAAAATAGGGCTAGGGTTGGTGCGTAAAAAACTAAATAATTGTCTCTTGTGCTTACAAGATTTTTTTATACCCATCGTTATCCAGGCTTTGTGCCTTTTCGCCTTTATAGTTTTTAATTTCTTATAAAATGTATTGAAATTATTTTGGGCAGATGTTTCCTGCAATGACCAGTCTATTTCCCGCATTGGAATAAAACTTTTGTTTAAATTGGTTGACGAGAAAATCCTTTTTGATATATTGGGAGGAGGTGGTACTCGAGAAACAGCCGCTTCCTGGCGATGGTTCTGAGCTGTCTATTGATTTATATAAGAGAAAAGACAAGCGCTGAACTTCCTTTGAAGATAATCAAAAATAGTCATATATTTAAGAGAACTGGGCGCACTCCACAAATTCATAGAGCATCCAGTTATTAGTAACATATAATATAGCGACGCATATGCAACATTAGCTCAATAGCTCTTCATGACCTAAGGAAAAAATCTTTGTTTATTTAAGATTCTTGGGTATACTTCAAAGCAACATCAGCGTTCAGTGTTTAGTGATCTGTCTTAGAGCTACCCACGTAGGCGAACCCATGATCTAATAAAAACATCACTCGTATATTTATGATCCCTGGAGCACCTCAAGGGGCATGGAGCGCTCAATTTTAGAAATATGTAATAGAGCTACATTGGCAACTTTTTCTTACAACAGCCCCGTCTCCAGGGGTGAGGCGGCGAGGCAGCCGCCTCGGGCGGCCGATTTTTAGGGGCGGCCGTTTTTATTTTTTCTATAAAGCTTTAATGTGTTTGGATGTAACACGGTAAACACTCTCGCAATGAATACCTATACACATTTATTTTTTTTTACTGAAATGTTTAATCTAAAAACCCGTACGAAAAACAAAATGGTGGTCTTTTAACACGGCACAAAATAATTTTCTAATGAACATAAAGTCTTGAACCTAATAAGGTTGGCTTAAAAGAGGCTTAAGTTTAAATAAGTGGAGACACGAAAAAGTATAATGTATTATTTCATAGTTAACTCGCTAGTTAATATGTAAATTTAAGAATGTTAATAAAATTTTCCTAGTTTCATTCGGTACTTTTTTTATACAAATAAATAGTATCGTTATTTGGTATCCAGCTAAAACAGTGAAAGCCAGTGAGGTAAGACTCTAGGGCGCCGCCCTCCCTACTTGGATAATTAAATATTTAAAGTATGTATGTAACGAAACCTATTTTTTTAATTAAATATTTTTGCTGGGCGAATTTATAATTCATCATTTTTGGCTGTTTGACCTTGAAAATTTGCAGCTACCACGAGTATATGCAAGTGTTTTCATTTTGCCTACCCTGAGCAGCACTGCCTCTTTAACATGTCACGAACCGCCACTGTTCTAGAACGGACAAAAGTTCCTTAATTGGTCTGTCGTAAGGGGCGGCCAAATCCTGCTCGCCTCGGGCGGCCTAAAGCCTGGAGACGGGGCTGCTTACAATCACTATAAGATCTGGCTTTTGCTTCACCACATATTGCCACTCCAATAGCGCATTAATGCAAAGTCTCTTTAAATTGCCTATTCATACTTTTACTATTTTTTGAAAACCACTAATTTTATCTAAAATGAATGATAAACGAATATGATTGACTCTGCTTTTTATTATTACAAACTATACACTTTGCAAGTATACAGTAATTATAAGATTTCTAATTTAAATAGGGTACATAATTATGATTCTTTTCAAGCCTTCAAAGTCTTCAAAGAAAATAACACCTCGAGTTTCAAAAAGTTAATTACAGCGCTATGACGGTGTTTACAATGCTCCTATTAACTTCTAGGCGGCAGGGATAGGTACGTATTGAAATACAAGGGTAAAGGGTCGATATCCTCCAAATAGAAAATTGTTGAGATGACCTATTTCAATTATCTTCACGGGTTTACATACAGAGTGGTCATCTAATAGCCGTTTGAAAAGTTGCTGGACAATTTATTAGTTTATCTGATGACGCTAGTATTGATATTAGTTGGAGCATATTCTTTGAACTAAGTTTTCGTACACCTTCCTCCATATAACATACTTTCTAACGTTAGATTTTTTCAATATAGATAGGGAAAGGTGGGGAGCATTCAGCCAAATTGTGATTTGAATTCCTGCCCAAATCTAATGACTTAGGGTAGTTATCTTTTGTCCACGTACGTGGTGTATTTATATATATTTTTTAATCAAACTAAGGTTAAATGGGCGTTTACGGGTAAGATTTTTCATCTTATAGCCTTGTTTAAAATATTGGTTTCCCAATTTAGTTTTTTTCCGTTCAAATGTAATACTATTCATTAATAATAATTGGTATTCTAACCTAAAAATGTAAATGTTCTATTCTCAAGAAATTGAGGCTTTATTTTTAAGTAGCCTGGGGAGCATTCATCCACCTGTACCTGGCCACGGCTGAATGCATGCACTTCCTGTGCGATTTGATTTCATTATTTTTCAGATATGCCTCGAAAACTAATTTTGACACCAAATCGAAACCAAATATGTAGATAAAAACAGCATTAGACAGGCCATTATTGGATATTTTAATGGATCTTTCTTCGAATGGGTGGCTGCCAGAGTCCATGCAATAAAGCGGTCAACTTTGCAAAGTAGAATAAAAACGACTTTAGAAAAAAAAACTAAAGAAGAGCGAGGAAGATTCGCCCAAATCTTCGAGCAAGTCGAAACCAAATAGATAAAAACAGCATTGGATAGGCATTATTGGATATTTTAATCAATCTTTCTCCTAACGGGAGGCTCCCGCAATTTTGCAGAGTAGAATAAAAAAGACCTAACAAAAAAAACTATAGAAGAGTGAAGATGATTCGCCCAAATCTTCGAGCAGATATGCTAATAGGCAAGTATTCACAAGCGAGAAAGAATCTAAGTTAAAAGTATATATTCAGAGATGCTCTGACCAGAATTATTCATTTACATATGCCCATATCCAAAAGTTAGCGTATGAATATACGTCGTCTTTGCCTATTTGCCGAATTTCTCTCGAGTCGCATCAAGAAAGATAGGAAAAAGACGGATGGCAACGAAGATTTATGGAACGTCACCCAATGCCTTCTTCGAGAAAATTAGAAAGCCCCAGCTTAAGCAGAATTGCCGATTTTCTCTTGAGTGGCATCAAGAAAGAGAGGAAAAAAGACGGAAGGCGACGAGGGTTTTTGGAACATCACCTAATGCTTTTTTCGAGAAAATCAGAAAGCCAAAGCTTAAGCAGAATTGCCGATTGTTTCTCAAGTGGCATCAAGAAAGATAGGAAAAAGACGGATGGCGACGAGGTTTTATGGAACATCACCCGATGCTTTCTTTGAGAAAATCAAAAAGCACCAGCTTAAGCAGAATTACCGAATTTTTCTCGAGTGGCATCAAGAAAGATAAGAAGACGACGGATGGCGACCAGAGTATATGGAACGCCACCCAACGCTTAATTTGCAGAAGCAGAAGTATAGTGTTCAACAAGTTCAAGGTGGATCAGTTCATTGAAAACCTTCAAAAAGTGTGGTAAGTTGTAAATTTTCTCCAGAAATAATACTTAATCTCAATGAAATGGAGTCACCACCGTAATGAAGCCAGTTGAAATTGTTTGACCACAGAAAAGAATCAAGTATCACAAGCTGCAAGAGGTAAAAGAGAAGTGGTGATGGGTGACCTTTGTGAGAACCATTAGTGCTTCCAGACAAAGTTTGTCTCTCATTTATGTTCATGTTTAGTACATGCAAATCAATCCAGCTGTATCCCAGTGTACTGCAGCATATAGTAAAGCATAGTCGCTGCTTCCCTGACGGCTATATTATGTTACTAGTTGACAATTACATGTTAGCCTCACGAGAATCAAATACTGAAAGGAAAATCAAATAGTATTGTTAAGCATTGCTACCTCCCATACGACTCACAGAATGCAAACCATTTGATGTCCGAGTTTTCGAACTTTTAAAAATTCTTGCAACATCGCATTCAATGACTGGATGATATCAAATCCTGGCTAAATCATTGCAGTGAAAAATATTCCCGAATTAACCCATCGAGCGTATCTGAGGACTTTTACAAACAAGGATACTCTAAATGGCTTCAAAGATCGTGAAATTTGGTCCTCTTACCGAGGATGATTTTAATCGAAATTTTCTAACTGATCAGCCCCTGTTATACGAAGAAACTGCCGAAACTAGAAACAATAATGATATAGAAGCGGAGCAGTAAAAAACAAAAATGTTGAAAAATTAAAATAATGGCATAGGAGAAGACATGTAAAAGAAGAAAGTGATGAAAATTATAAAAATACAGAATATATGAGATCTACACAAGCGTCTAGGGATATGGCTAAATTTTCGATGCGAAACCGGGCATGCGCAATGCGCAATGGCGAAACAAGAATAATAGGTATTATTATGGCTTTGCATGGTTCTCTGCTCGCTTCGCTCGCTACGGGGCGCAATCAACAAGAATTAACCAAAACTAACCCAAGGCTAACCTAAACTAACCCAAAATTTAGAAAAAAAGTAAATTAATAAAAAACAAACATAACCTTAAAAAATGGTAAATAAAACATCTGTCACCACCGACGGGAATCGAACCCGCAGCGCAGAAATGACAGGCAAAACCTCTACCTACTACGCCACCGAGGCTTTGCAGGAATTTCGCTAGATCGTAAAGACATGGAGAATTCCGATAAATTCGGCCACATTAAGCATGCACGCTTTTGCATCGAAAATTTAGCCCTATTCCTAGACGCTTTTGAGATCTACCATAACAGAAGAAGCTACGGAAATAATTGGTAAGGTTAATATTTTGAGTAACGTAAGAATTGTACCATGTACACTTTCTTGCAGTGAATATAAGAAAAAAGAAAATATCAAATAAAAATTTATAAGGCCATTGTTAATCGAAGAAACTGCTGAAACTGGGAAAAATAATGAGAGGGAAGAAGAGCATGTAGAAAACAAAAATTATGAAAATAACGGCACAAGAGAAAACATGCAAAAAAATGACGAAAATTATAAGTTACAAAAATACAGAATATAGGAAACCTGCCATAACAGAAAAAGCTACGGAATGAATTATTGTCAAGGTTAATATTTTGAGTAACATAGAAATTTTACCATTTACACCATCTTTTAGTGAATATAAAAAGAAAGTAAAAATAAAATCGGGATTTATAAGAAAGCGATAAGAAAGGAAACAAAAAACAAGCGGACTCCGAGTGACTCAAAAATTTACACATTTTGACAGTCCAGAAAGAGGAAGATTGGAAAAATTGAACAGCTTCAAAAATTCTGAAATTTTCTAACTGATCAGCCGATGCTATGCAAAGAAACTGCCGAAACTAGAAACAATAATAAGATAGAAGAAGAGCATATAGAAAACGAAAATGATGAAAATAATGGCATAGGAGAAAAACATTCAAAAGACGCAACTGATGAAAATTATAAGTTACAAGAATACAGAATATATGAAACCTACCCTAACAGAAGAAGCTAAGGACAGAATTGTCAAAGATTAATATTTTCAGTAACATAAGAATGTTACCATATATACCGTCTTGCAGTGAATATAAGAAAAAAAATTAAAATCATATTGAAATTTATAAGGCCGCTTCTAAAAGCGATAAAAAGGAAATCAAAAACAAGGGTCCTCTGGATATCTCAAAAATTTACACAATTTGGTAAAAGAAAGATTGGAAAAAATTGAGCAGGAAAAAGAAAACAAAAACGAAGGTTTGAAAATAAATATTTTCAAGAGTAATTTGAAGGTAAGCGTAAATAAATTCCCCCAAAAAAATTACGGCTGCAAATTTTTCTGATGCGTCATCTACCGAAAGTGATGCGATATTCCTTCATATTAATTCAGATGAAGATGATCGTGACAAGTCTGATGCTATTAAAGGAATTAACAGAGAAAATCTAAATAATGGAGATTTTGTTTTAGTGAGATTTGAAGATAGAACCCATTTTGTGGGTAAAATTTTAGAAATTTCAGAAGAAACGATGAAAATAACTTTTTTAAATACTACATACTTTTCATTTCCTCTTTATTGATGATATCAGTGAAGTTGTCAACGACGACATAATATAACATATAAGCAAATTCAAAACTCCTCCAATGTCTGGAACTACAAGACCGGCATCATATTTCCACTTTTGTTATGTATTACTTTTGGTTTCATTTAGTGTTACCATTTTGTAAAATTAAAATGTTGTTTCTAATTATTTGTTTTTTATTTCTCTAGTAAAATTTTTATTATTTTTTATTTATTCTTATGCATGGCTGAGAACTCTCTACCCACTGACCGAATGCACCATAGGGGAGGGAGGAAAGCTCTAATTTTCAACTATTTTCAGTTTTTTTTTTCTGTTTCTAAATTATTTTATTTTATATTCTATCTCGATTCATAAGCTGGCCAATAGTTACTCAGACTTTTATATAGAATGTTTGAATGTTCCCCTCTTTCCCCTATATATTGCAGCAGTCTGTGGTTTCGTAGAAAATATTATTGGGTTTTAGATATGCACCTACCTGTGCAAAAAATATCGGTTTTGGTGGAATACTATATTTAAATTACAACCCATAAGCAAAGTCTACAGAATATATTTATTCTGTAAACTTTGCCATAAGCTAATATTTTGTTCTCTATCACGTTATTTGGTATAAGCAGAAATACAAATTTTCAGTTTGCAAATCAGGAAATCTTCCTTTCTTTTCCATATCATGGCTTATTATTATTAAGCTTTTAACTGGAACCATAATTATTATCATCACTATTATGTATGTTTATATAAATCCTACATTTTCTCAGACTTTTAAAGTGCAATAATACATATAAAAATAATATGAAATTTCTGATTGAAACTCATATTATTTTCATTTTGTATATATGGATGTACAGTTAAAGAAAAAGTTAATATTTTACCAAAATGCAAAGTATCCCACAAGTGGAGTAAGTACAAGATAACATAATAACCAGAAGAAATACAAATTTATTAGATAAAAAGGTACGTAGCAAAAAGAGAAAATAATAAATGTAAGTAATTTTCATTGTATTTCAGCGACCGTTGAAAATATGCATATGTAATAGTAGCAGGATTTAAAAAGACCCTAAGAGGTAACTTCCTGATTTGACAAACATTTTTTTCCCTTCTAGTTGGCAAATTACCTTTACCGAAAAGACCAACTGAGGCTCAATTCCTGGTTAAACTGTATTATTTGGAGGTAATTTTTTTTATCGCTTTCTCCATTGCAGTCTTATCGAAATTTTCGATATAGGACCCCTTCGGTCCTGGTCCTAGGGTTTAAATTGCAACTTGAAAATACATCACGTTTCGCGGAACAAATCTACCCCCGTTGTCAAAAGTGAGAAATCTGAAAATAAAAATTAATAGAAATTCGATTAAAACATTCAGAATTGCAAAACAGTAAAAGGATGGTGCACTTTGACAAGATTTCAGGTAAATAGTATCAACTTTTACAATATTACATGCAGATATAATTAATTCGAATAAGCCTACGCCTATGTTTTCTTTGGCAAACATATGACTAACATGAATTGCTGTTGGTTTTATTTACTTATTATATATAAATGGCTATCCTTATTGGCTTAATAAGGAAAATCGCTTGATTTGTAAATGTATAATTATAATAAATCAATTATTATATAAAATATTTCTCTAACCACGAAAGCAATTATTTTTCCATCCAGTTATGACTTTGTATTACGGCAAGGATGTTTTATACATTTTTCCTTCAATTATTGGACAGTTATTAATACTATTAATATATTATATTATTACGTCTGCTTATTGAGCACTTCATATGAAATTAATTTAATAGATTTCGTGATAAAACGTTAAGGAGTTTCAAAAAATAGAGCCTAAGGACAAAATATACTGGGTCAATGCAAACCAAGAACAAGAAAAGGAGTATAATGCCCAGTTGGTAGAATGTCAAGCCATAGGACAGATTCGTGGCACATTACAGCAGCTTTTAGAGTCCGATGCCATCGCTCAACTATGCCATTAGACTGGGGGCGGGATGGCGTTGTGCTGATGGTCTTGGCACCAATCAGTCGAGCCAGGGCAGTGAACAATGCAGACTCAAATTGGGTGCTATTGTACCGAATTGTCAAATACAATGTTCATAGCAGGCAGTTGCTACTGTGTTGGCTTCTATGTTCTGCAAAGGAACAGCTATAGGCCATCTGGAGAGCCTGTCAATAATGGTTAAACAGTATTTAAAGTTTCTGACTGGAGGAAGGTAGATCAAGTCCATGTGGATATGCTCAAAACGACATGTACTTTGATGTGGTCAGGGTTGATGTGGTTGTGTCTTTCTTGGAGCGCTGGCAGGGTAGGTACTGTCGAGTCCAACTTACTGCATCTTTTCTGATGCTAGGCCAGACAAACCTCTTCCGGAGTTCTCTTGTTGTGGCGCGACCGCTTGGATGGGCAGGACGGTGGACTACATCAAAGGCTGTTCGGCGAAGACTGGCAGATATGTATGGTCGGACAACACTATCACTGACGTCACAGAAAATGCTAACATTATCCATAAAGAGTTGCTGAAGATTGAGTGAACTGTTTTCACGGATCGATTGTAGCTCATCACCATCTTCTTGTGCAGCATGTATAGCCACAGAATTGAGAATGGATGGCATAGAGATTACACCTATCCTGGAGAGGGCATCAGCTACAGCATTGTCTGCTCCATTGACATGGGCAATATCGGTTGTGAACTGGCCGATGAAATCCAATTGGCGTAGCTGTCTGGGAGATGCTCGGCTGCTCGTTGGGAAAGGCACAGACAAGAGGTCGGTGATCAGTCTTTACAAGGAATTGTCAGCCTTCAAGTTGATGCTTGAAAAACTTGATTGATGGCTAGAAGTTAACGATCATACTTACACCAATTTCGTTCTGCTGCACTGAGCTTGCGAGAGAAGAAGCCCACTGGTGTCCACCTGTCATTGACCAGCTGCTCAAGAGCTGCACCAATGGCAGTGTCAGAGGCGTCAGTGAGGAGAGCTAGAGGAGCTGTTGTGGAGATGAAGGATGTATGATGCTGTTCTTGCATGCCTCAAATGCTTCTTCAGCAGGCTGATTCCAGTCAATCTTCCTTTTGTCTTTCTTCTTGGCTCCCTTGAGGTACTCATTCAGTGGTGATTGAAGTTGGACAGCATGAGGGATGCAGCCTCTGTAATAATTGAGCATGCCTAGAAAGCGGCGAAGGTGAGATACAGTTTCTGACTTTGCATTTTTTTATCATTACTGTAGATCGTATAAGGAAATGTGTTCATTTGCACCGCTATGAGCTTAACTGATATTCATTGTCAAATGGAAACACCTTAAAAAATCCCTAGTTCTACTTTAACAAAAGTTTTCATGTTTTTCTGTGTATAATCTAACAAACCAAGCTGAGAAGGAACCGCCAACCACAGAAAACTATCAAATTTCATTTATACTTTATCTAGATAATTTTAAAATGAAATTTACAAAAATCGTTTCCAATTACCCTGATTGATCCTATACCAAAACCTATTTGTGAAATTGTATTAACCCCAGAGAATATTCGCGAGCTCTGCCCGAAATAAGTCAAAGTGTTCTTATCCTTTAATTTATTCATAATATATGAATAAATTAAAGGATAAGACCACTTTGACTTATTTGGGGCAGAGCTCGCGGGTATTCTCTGGGGTTAATACAATTTCACAAATAGGTTTCCTCTGGAAGGATTAAAGCAACGCGTTTTGGAAGAAACGCTTAGAAGGTCAACCTTCGGATTTCATTATACGGATTGCTTAGAACATTCTTCCAAAACGGCTTATTTAATAATGTGCACTTTTCTTATTGTTTGAGATGATATAGCTCTTTGCTCAACAAAATAAACTTCTTCGCTAAGCGATCCAAATATTTAATTTAACAGTGACAGTTGCCTGGCCAAAAATAATAAAGATGATTCTAATGATCTTATTTCCTTTCAGAACCAAAAATAAGGTAGGAAGTTGAAAATCCAGTTATTATTTAAATTCATATGTTCCATTATGCCAATTAATTAGGCTGCCATCATACTGATAAAACAACTCTTTAAGCCGTTTCAGCATATCATATAGAATGATATAATGACAGTATAGTTAATTGTATAATAAAATTGTATTTGCAGAGGTTTATGCGCTCAGATCGCTTTCGTAAAGTTGTGATTTTTTAGAGTTTATCAATCAATAAATTCCGGATTTTTGTCCAGGTGATAATCTAATAATTTCAGTATAATCTGATGTTAAGTCTACATTATTTCGTCGGCTTCCTAAGTGAATAATTGCAAAATAATACCAATTTATTTGTGTAAATTAGTAGTGAAACAGTAAAAAGTGGAAAAAATGTCTGATAGGGGTATCATTAGTCAAAGGTGGTCAGGATCGGACTAGGAATAATGTGTGGCGGACAGGTGCATATACAACCTACGCCTCGCGGTCATATTTTGTCTGGCCTGTCATCTTAAAGTCATGTTGAAATGAAACGCGGTTGGTAAATATCTGAATTGATTAGTATCGAAATGGTAATTCGTTATAATTATTACAATCTATGCAAACAACATTTTTCTCGAAGAATCGAGAATTTTTCGTAAGCAAAACATCAATATAAATTCCTTTGCTCTCTTTTTTAGTTATTGCACCAGCAGGAAATTTTAAATTAATTTAAGGAATGCCCTGTTAATACAGGGCATCTTTGCCTTAATTTTTATACCACTTTATTAGCTGGAATAACATTTGCAATTTGAGAATGCAACATCTTAATAGTAAATATATTTCTTAGTGTAAGAAATTTCTGAAGTTGTTAATTTACGTACCAAACCAAGAATCTTGTATACTTGGGATAAAGTAGGTCGGATAAGTAAAAACCACGAAACCTTGGCCTGTTTCGTAGGGGCCAATGGCCCTAAAACGTTTTAAAGAAGTGGACTAGCTCGGTGATTTGAATGTTAGATGAAACATTAAATACGTAACATACAGGGCGCATCAAGCTTAATACACGTATAATAACGTATATTTGTGTTAGACATATCGTCAGTAGACTATCTACTCGTATATGCATATATGCGTTTGCTTTTGATTCGCATTTTCGATACCGTTTAAAATGACTCCACGCATACTGCTTATGGGAATTAATGGCTTTCGGCTAATTTTCTAAATCTTAAACAGTTTAGAGTTCTTTATGTTTCGATAAACAGTATTTAAGGACACAATCAAGGGTCAAATTTTAAGTTACAGGCTATCAAATTTGGCTATTTGAAGGTGTATATTTTTTTATAATTCATCGAGGTTTAAATTTTTTCATCCCTTACCAATTTACTATAAAACAATTTTTATACGGTAATTAGTAATAACTCAAATTATCAGGTGTTTGTAAAGGCTGTGGCATGATGACAATTTAAAATAATTCCAAGCAGGCTTATTTTTTTTCGACTCGCTTTCATACTAGAAAAAGTAACTTTAGGCCGCTTCAAACTGTCGAATACATTTTTGGAATTCTTATTAAATGTTCCTCATGAATATTAAATTTTTAGTTCCACGCAACTGACAAAAATATTATTTGATGCAATTTAACATCAAGCTAAACTAATATTTTAAAGCTTTATATCACATAAAACAATAAAACACGAGTTATTATACAAGAAAGTTATCAAAAACGTCATCAGATAATAGAAGCTACGTGGCTTTGTTTTCACTCCCCACTTATTGTAAGTTGATAATACTTAAATAATTGAAAAAAAATATATATTTAAAACATGGGAAGAAAATTAAAAATTAAATGAGGTTTTTAATCCTTTTTCTCGAAAAGTATATTTTTTTTTAAGAAAAGCCGATTACTTGACGAGAGTTTACGTCAAAAACTGTATTAGAAGATACCTTGGAAATGATGATGCCTTTTATATAGCTATGAGCTAGTTGAACTTAGACTTTTCACCATTTCGAATTTTGACACGAAACTTGAAAAACCGAATAATCTGAAGCTGCCAAACTCTCGTAGATTAAACAGGGGGAATATATACGTGCCAGACAACAGATAGCTATTTTCCAGAAAGCAGTCTCAGATTCGTAAACACCGTCATCTCTGCTGTAAAAAGTTTTATATGAATTTTCCGTACGAGATCGGGAAAATCGGCAAAATATTTAAACAATTTTACGAGTTTATAGATAGCTTTGCTTTTGATGCATTAAGGAAAATTTGAAGGAATACGTTTAGGGTAAAATATGTAGATTTATATCTTTAATTATATGAAAGCGGCTTGAATCAAGAAAAATAGGTCAGGATCGGAAAATGTAGACATTTATAAAATGAAATGAAATGAAATATTTATTGGTAGTAATACACTAAAAGGTGTTTATACAAGTCACAAAATAATACAATGTTTAGAACGGTTATCATAACATTCATTAATGATTATTACACAATTAAAGTAAATTCCTATAGTTAAGAACATTCACAGATTCTTAAAATATTATACTAGGCATACACCAGATTAATTTTAAAATAACATATCTTAAATACCACATATAAAAGGTCATAAAAGCACTAAAAAATACTAAAAAAAAAACATACAATTGAACATACAATTTATAAAATGTTACCAAGTCTACTTATCACATGCTAGAGAAATAATTCTCAAGATAGTCCTGTAGGGAATAGAACGCTCTATCAACCAGATAATTCTTGACAGTTTTGGAGAACAAGTTGTCCTCCATCATCCTCACATGCATTGGGAGAACATTACAAAATTTAACACAATGATAGTCAGTGGTCCTTCTTGTTCGTGCGAGTCTGTGGAAATTAGGTCTTATGTTCCCACATTGTCTGGTATGGTGGTCATGGAGGTCAGTATGATATGAAAATTTAGATAAGTTTGCCCTCAGGTAGAATAAGCAGTGAAGTACGTAGGCCCTTGGAAATGTCAGCACTCTTAGATCCTTGAAGCTCTCTATGGCAACAGCAGTCTCGATACCTCAGACCGGTCACAACACGAATGCAGCTCCTTTGCAGTCCGAAAATTTTGTTCGCATGGGATGAGTGACCCCAGTTGAGAATAGCATAAGTCATTTTAGATGAAAAATAGCCATGGTAAGCCGTCATAAGTGTAGACAGGGAAACAAATCCAGCGAGATTTCTTATAAGGTAAATAATTGTGGACAGTTTTCCTGAAAGTTGCTCAACATGAGACTCCCACGTAAGACCGGCGTCCATGCAGACACCAGGAAACTTTACCTGTGAATCGCACTGAAGTGGTGGATTTTCAGTTCTGAGACTGAAGTTCATATTTTGGGTCTTGGAGATGTTGAGACTCAGTTTGTTAGCCAGAAACCAGTCAGTTATGTCCCCTTGCATGTTCTCAAGCCAAACAACAAGGGGGTCAGTGGGATAATAAGTTATGATGTTTGTTGTATCATCTGCAAATAGTATCAGGTTTGTATCCTCTCTAAAATTACAAAAGTCATTAATATATATTAAGAAGAGTAGCGGTCCCAAGACCGATCCCTGTGGGACACCATGGTTTACAACCTCAACCTTTGAGCATTCACCGTTGAAGGAGACAAACTGAGTTCGGTCGGACAGGTAGGACTTTATCAGAGCAACACTTCGATGATCAAAACTGTAGCAGGCTAGCTTCTCAATTAAAATGTCATGTGGGACACAATCAAAAGCCCTCGTAAGGTCATAGAACGATGCATATGAATCAAGACCAGCCTCCAAACCCTCCGCCACAATCTCATTGAGGTTATTTATTGCCAGAGTAGTTGATTTTTTTTATTTCGAAATCCATATTGGCTTTGTAAAAAAAGATTGTTTTCTTCATTTGATCTTTCAGGATTGATTCATAAATTTTAGACAGAATGGGCAGTAGAGATATGGGGCGATAATTAGAGAGATCATCAGTATCAGTAGAGCAAATGCAATACAAAACAAAACTTAATATATACAATAATATATACGATAAAACTAGAACAACAAGCAATTTTCAAATTGAAATTGGTCACGATTTAACAAAAAAAAATTATATTACAGAACATCATAAGCAGTTGAACTAGATCCTTTGGACTATCTTGGTTCTTAACGGAAAACATGACTCAGATGCATCTGGGATAACATCCACAAACCTCTGAAACCTGACATCAATGTCAATACTCGACTCACCGACGAAATCCCAGCTTACCCCCTCGATGCGGTTATACAGTAATAAAAGACCTTCCTGGGTAATTATTGGCCTATATGTGATGCGGCTTTTGTCTTGCTTAGTTTTAAAACCGGGTTTAAAGAAAAATATAACACCCCTGTGATCAGAAATATGGTGCAGTTCAAGAGGCCCGCAGAGGACTTCTCAGACATTATGTTGGTAAATACCTTATCAATACAAGCATCATTCCTAGTGGCAAAGTCCACTGACTTATTAAGGCCAAAAGATTGCAGCAAAAAAATCAGCTGTCTTGAATTGTTGTCATTATTATGAAACTGAACATTAAAGTCACCTGTCATGACTGTATAGGTGATTAGAGGCAGCTTCGAATCATATTTCTGAGTCTGCAAGGATAAATCTAACAACAAACTGTTCTAGTCTTAATAAAAGACCATAATATTTCTTCTACTTTACATGGCATGAAAACTAATCGCTCAAATTTATCACCTACTGAAACTATGGAAACATTAATGAGAACGAGTTTGGATTTGGGATGATATTTATTATGTCAGTAATATCGATGAAAAAGTTGGAATATGGTAATCATAACATTTTAGTTCTACTTAACAAACACGCCCCTTTTAAAACTAAAACAATGACCGAGAAACTCCGCTTTAAATTAAGTTAAGAGAGAAGGCATACAAGAAATACCAAAAACAAAAACAGAGACACAACTGACAACTTGCCCGATTCTGCGTCCTAGGAATTAATAAATATTACTGAATCAGAAACACTTATTAACTTTCTTTCTTCTAATGCCGTTGGTGCAGATGGGCTTTCTATTAAAGATTTTAAACTATGTATACCTTTCTGTGTAAATGCCCTAATTAATATAGTTAATACATGTATTATCCCTTTATATGGAAAAAGCAATCATTAAACACAACTCAAGATATTAAAGATCTCGGACCAATCAGTATCTAACCTACTGTCTCCAAGATAATTCAAAAGCATATTCATAACCAAATATATACAGATCATTAATATAGATCAGGAACAGTGTGGGAGATAATATACGCACTTGAGGAACTCCGGCATTGATTTAAAATTCCTCTGAGAGATGTCCATCAATACTAACTCGGATGCTTCGATCCCTTAAGAAATTGGAAAGCCATAGAAGCATTGCTTATGGTAGTACGTATGCTGTCAATTTGCTTAAGAATCCGTCATGTCACACCCTATCAACTGCTTTGGATATGTCGAGAGCCACTGCATGAGATTCGCCGTAGCTCTCGATGACCTTGATCCACAGACAGGTCACGTAAGTCAGGAGATCTCCCGAGGGTCTGTGCTCGCGAAAGCCATAGTGGCTATCGTTTATGATGCCTCTCATTCGTACCGCCTGCGTAGCTCTTTCAGATTTCAGCAAAGCATTTGATAATCTGTAATAGGAAATGTTATTAGTAAAACTGCATTACTTTGGATTATCTCAAAATGCAATAAGTTTTTGGGCACATTAGCTGTGTAATGCTTTTAAAAGAATCAGGTATTCTCAGGCCAGAATATAAACAAGACAAGTAAGGATTCCCACAGGGCTCTATTGTGTCCCCATTTTTATTTTCCGTCTATGTCGCGGATATGTAAAAAAATATAAAATATGTTAAACTTCAACAATATTCTGATCTTCTCGTTAAAATCGTGAATCTCGGGCAAAATCTCAACACCGTTCAGAAACAGTTAAGTACTGACCTGCAAGAAATTGATAGTTTTGCATAAAGTCATAACTTAAAGTTAAATGAATTGAGATCACAAATTTTGGACTCCAATATCATACACATCAAAAAGAGTTTTTATTAAAAATAATGTCGTTTCCATTGTCGATTAAGCAAAAAATCTAAGGTCACTTTCGATGGTCCATTGTTATTTAATTTTCATATTAAAAATAAACTAAAAGTCGTTTATATTCGTTTGCCATCTAAACATAAATATTTTCCGTGCGAAAGTTTGGTACTTTCACTTTTTGACTACTGTAACTTACTGTTACTAAAAAAAAACTTTACAGAAGGTACAAAATAGCTGTATGAGATTCTCATACAACATGCCATATAAGAATCATTTAATTCCATATTTAAGATGCTGAAATTCTAAGCATGTAATACCGTAGGAAGCACCACATGTATACTTTTATCTACAGAGTTATAAAAATGGATAAACCGACCTATTTAAAGAAGAATTTCTCTGTAGTAAACCATACTCACGGAACAATAATTCAATCTGTAGTAGTCCCCAACACAGAACTGCGGTGTTTCAGTGTTCATTGGGATTTGTAGCTCTTCAAATGTGTAATGGCTTGCGGGCCGCATCCAAAACTTTGTCACATAAGGCTTTTTCAAGATACATAAAAGCACAACTTTTTCACCAGCAAAGTTTCTAGATTTATATTAAATATATCTGCCACAATAATAAAAATAATGTCATTAATATTAATTGTAAAAATATTAAAAATAGTATTTACTTGAAATCACGAATGGTTGTTGGCCACTTGGCTCTACTATGAGTTTCACTCAGTGAAGGAGAATTAAAGATTTAATGAAAACAAAAATAGTAATAATTAGGATAATAAAAATAATAATAGTAATAGTTATAATAATAATAATAATAATAATAATAATAACAATAATAATAATAATAATAATAATAATAATAATAATGTGCCGCTATCTCATAACGTCAGAAAAACTGAGACAGAAAATTTAACAAAATACGAAAACCTTGCAGTAGAGCTGAAGAACATCTGGCAGCTGACTAAAGTCTTCACAATCTCACTACTAATTTCGGCTGAAGGGATCACTTCGTAGAAACTTCCTAAAAATCTTCAGGATCTAGGATTATCCCAGAACATCATGGGATACGCGCCGAAGGTAGTTATACTTCAGACATGCGATATAACCCGCAAATTCCTGAACGGAGCCTGAATGGAAGAAACTGAATTGTTTTTCCACCAGGTTACCCCAGCCTAGTAATCAGGCTAAATCGTTACCAGTGAAAGCTGAGTTAGCGTTGTTAATGATAATAATAATAATGTATTGCTATATTTATATCAAGATAAGACAAACCTCATGTACAATGAATAAGAAGAAGTACGAATCCGACACAAAAAAATAGAAAAACAGAAAGTACATTTTTTATTTATTTGGTGCAGCGAATTCTTCTCGGAGGCGGAGCGTAGAACCAAACGACAGAAATAAATAGAAATATGGGACAAGCCTGGATGGCATTTAACAACAATGAGAAATAAAAATATGATTTGGCATTAATAATGGAAAGTGTGTTCGAAAATCAATATTAGGTCAAATAAAAGCTCAATTCTAAGTCTGAAAAATGTACACATTCAGAATCTAAAATTAGATATAAGATAAGAAGATTTAGACCAATAAAACCGAAATCAGATCTAAGCTAAAGTCTAACATAATTTCATTAGATATGAATGAACTTCATTTAGGCCAAATGTGTTCACTGGTAAAATCTTCTCCTAATTGAAGCAGTTAGGTTTACTTCAAGTTCCTTTTGGTTTCAAATAAAATAAAATAATTGTTTTATTTTTACGATTAATTTTTAAAATGTTGCTCTTCAGCAACAATTCTTTGAATTATCAGAAAAAACCGTGTAATTAAAGAAGGTGCTTTAATTTTATTGAGTAAAGATGAATGTGCTGATTTAGGTCCTGTTAATTGTCATAGCATTTGGTTGCCTCTGCTAAAAAGTGAAGCAGATAAGGAACACTTAAAAATGAACCAATTCACTAAACGAAAGTCATTGCATTCTGCTAACAAACATAATAATTACTTATAAATATACAGCGCCTCAAAAATACAACAACTATTTAACTTATAATACCTCAAAAACTACCGCAAAAGGCTTAGATTTTAGGTTTTAATGGTGCATAGCCCAACATTCTTACGGATCCATTAATTATAGAACAGATGGAAGTAAGTTAATTAAAGGAGGCAATCAATATGTCAATAGTATAACCTGTTTTCAATTACATGGTTCCCACCTTTGCCTGATAGAACTTGGCTAAGTGGTAGATTCCCAGCACGATCATATAAAGAGATGCGATATAAGTTTGTGAAATGCAAACTGAACACATATAAGATCTAAAACAATTATGCAAAGATATAGTAACAGATGCCCAAAAATATTTGCTACAGAGTGTTAGATGAAACTTGGTTCGGTTAGCTAGATCCATTAATTATAGGAGATGTCGAAGTAAGTTAATTAAAGAAGGCAGCCCATATGTCAATATAACTTGTTACTAATTAGATGGTTCCCACTCTTGCCTGATAGAACTTGGCTAAATAGTAGAATCCCAGCACGATCGGATAAAGAGGTGCGTTATAAGTTTGTAAAATACAAACTGAACATATATAAGGTCTAAAGCAAATATCCAAAGATATAGTAACAGATACCCACAAATATTGGTTATAGAGTGCTAGATGAAACTTGTCTGGTTTAGTAAGACCCAGTAAGTTAATTAAAGAATGCACTCCATATGTCAATAGTATAACTTGTTTCTAATTAGATGGTTCTCACTCTTGCCTTATAGAACTTGGCTAAATGGTAGCACGATCGGATAAAGAGATGCGATCGAAGTTTGTGAAATGCAAACTGAACACATATAAGACCCAAAAACAATTATCCGAAGATATAGTAACAGATGCCGTCTAGAAAGTATACGGAATTTAATATTTTTCCTAATTTTAATATATTTATTTTTCGTAACATTCCAAGACAAAAGTAAGGCTATCTGCACACGGAGCTTCTCGTCATAGACGCGTATTAGACGCGACGTACGGAAGGTGTACGTCTGGTGTACGCTCGCTTGTATTTAAATCAACAACCGCACACGAAGACGCATGCGTCTTCGTGTGCGTCCATACGTCGCGTCGCGTCTAATACGCGTCTATGACGAGAAGCTCCGTGTGCAGATAGCCTAATGCATCAAGTACGTTCTCCGGATAATAGGCTACGGTCAAAATAGCATGGCAACGCTATCTGCCAGAGATTGTTGATTGTAAGCAGGCTTAAGATTTGTGCAATAATGTCGAAAGTAGAAAAAAGAAGAGAGGTAGAATCTTTGTATAGAAAAGGGTGTTCAAACGTTATAAAATTAGTGTAATTGAGTGGACTCGAAAAAAGCTCAGTATATGAAACAATAAAAATGATAAGAAACGGCTCAGGACTACAAAATCCGCTCGTAAGGTTTCGAAAATTTAGCATGCTACATATCAAGGAAACCAAAAAAATCTCTGCAATGATACTGATTTTGTAAACGATTTCAAGAAGATAATTTCAGCAATGTTCTTATATCTGACGCAAGTAGTTTCCAGCTTGGTGTAACTCACCTAAAAATCTTATTAAGAGAATATGCTACAGTCTAAATTCCTAAATTTCTCCATAGAAATAATGGTTTGGACAGTAATATCACAGTGTGGTACTACACCTCTCTGTATAGTTGATGGTACCGTTAATAGCGCAAAGTATTGTGCCATTATAGAAGGCATTTTACAGAGGGAAAAGGTTTATATTTACAGAGGGGTGGCATATTCAGCAGTATAATGCACGATGCCATACTTCTGTCTATATTTAAGCTTGAATGCAAGAACACCAACTGGCAACAAGTTCCTAGCAGCAGCTTGACCCGATCTGAGTCTCAGTGAAAACACATTATGGGTACTAAGAAACATTGAAGTGGAACTAGTAATGCCACAAAGTAACACAGATTTGATTCAGTCAGTTTTACACCTGGACCACCATCATCGAACATTATGACGGGCACCTAGTTTCGGGTGTATCTTCACTATACGTAAACCGTTTAGAGATAAATTGAGGTTGTATATGTAAATGAGATGAATTATTAGTTGTAATTTTATAATTCAAGTAATAAAAATTTAAACCGAAAAAATTTAATTGTATTTTCTTTTTTCCGGATACTTTCTAGACAGACTATAGCTTTGTTCCAACCGATTAGAAAACCGTACGAGGGACCGTCATTTCTAGTTGTCAATTTAATTTTTGAAGGTGATAAATACCTGTCATGTTGATAAACGAATTATGCCACTGGAAATTACCGTCCCATGTACGGTTTCTTGCTCAGTTGGAACAGAGCTATTATGTTATAGAATGTTATACCCGACGCGCCGAATAGATTCACTAATCACGGAAACAATAATTCAATAACTCGTCTTATTTTATGATTCCAAACATAGGGACTTTGATAAGACATTGTATTTGTATTTGTTGTATTATGAACAAGAAAAAATAAAACAATGGTTCGATTCAATCATAAAATGAGACGAATTATTTCCGCGATTAGTGAATCTGTTCGGCGCGTCGAGTATAGATGAAACTTGTCTGGGCTAGCTAGATCCATTATTTATAGAAGAGGTGGAAGTAAGTTTGTTAAAGGAGGCAGTACATAAAATGTCAATAGTGTAACTTGTTACTAATTAGATGGTTCCCACTCTTGCCTGATAGAACTTAGCTAAATGATAGATTCCTAGCACGATCAGATAAAGGGATTCGATAGAAGTTTTTGAGATTCAACATATACAAGATCTAAAACAATTATTATCCAATGATATAGCAACAAATACCTGCAAATATAGTTATAGAGTGGTAGATCAATGAAACTTGTCTGGATATTTAAATAACGACATTACATATGAGCATTCAAAAAAGGCCTAGATCGTTTTCAAATAAATAACCTGTCTGTTGCTTGTATATATTTTATTGCAATTTATTTCCAAAGCATTGACATAATTCCAAATTTATGTTTGTTATTGTCGATATTTTTTTAATTTAGTTGAACTAGTAGATATGCAGCGTGAGTTTTTCTATAAATGTTTTTAATCTTAAGCTAAATGAAATACCTAATTTATCGGATTAATGAAGCTGTTTGTAGTTTGCAGGGAGCATAGTCAATGTATTTTTAGCAACCTGCCACTTTACATGCCCGCTAAAAGATTACTACCTAATGGCTGGTCTGACGAAAATACTACAAGATAATTGTATGTATTAAATTCAATAAAAAATAACGCTGGTAATTGTTTTCCCTTTATGCTTCACTAAGGCAATAAATCGTATGAAAATAATTATTTTTTGACCAAAGAGACTATTGGCAATTAAGAAATTGATTGGCTTTCCTAATTTATGTGCGTAAACGGTTATTTTTCTATCTGATATTTTTTGCCATCAAAAAAATTACGGTTTTACTGATGAACTATATTTTTCTTTCAGCAACTTAATAATAACGAAACAAAAAGTTACAGCAGGATATGGGAGTATACAACTATATTTTTATGACATTTCCAATTATTAACACTGATGAAAGATGGATTGGATGAATGATAAAATCCCCTTTTAGAAGGAACTAGATATTATTACCAATTGACAACAGCGTGACAATGTGGGAAGACCACGTAAGGACTTGTCTAGCTAAAAATACAAGCGCATGTTTATATTATATTAAATAAAAAAATAGATTGGGTTGAGGCCATTTATAATTTATGTAATGGAAAATTACAACCATTAAGTATGATTTTTTTCGGCTATTAAATTTGGATTAAATTGACATATTTTAGAGAATTTAAAGAGCTTTTAATAAAACAATAAATTTCTAGTCCCCCCCACATCAGAAAGTGCAATGTAATATACCTGAGCTATTTAGCTAAAGCCCGGTTCTCATGATGCAATTTTGTCTCGTCGCTTCAACTGCTTCATCAAAGCTGCATTAACTTAAGCCTTCGCATATCGCAATTATTAGATGTTCCAATTTTATGTTATTATTTGCGACGATGCAGTTAATTTTTAGTTATAGGGGATTTATCTTCTCCAGCGAATTTAAGATTTTGAATTGGTAGCATGACTTATTATATCACAATCAAATCACTTCAAAAACATTACTTAAAGTAATAGTTCATAAACTGAGCAAAGGCACAGGACTGCTAAATAGGAAATATTTAAAACGTAATTAAGTAATCAACAGCATCATAAATTCTATTAACTTCCAGTATAGAGGCATTCTAGTTTTTAGTTAGAAAATTGAAATCCATGTGGCGTGCAACAGTTGCATCATCATAACCTAGTTTAAGGTTGTCATATTGTTATTTATGCGTTGGTCATAATATATTAATATAAAACGCTAATATCGCAAGTGTTTAATTTATCAAGACAATGATGGCTGAGCCACATCCGCCTCCAGGTTCCAGCTGCGAAGTACAAACAACGGCAACGCTGGATGAAGATACGTTAGACGTTAGTCACGTGCCATTTGGCCCGTCTAGTTGGCACGTCTAGTATGTAAACTTAAGGCGAACAGGTTGTTTATTTTCGGTTCTCCGAATTAAATTTCACGTTTTTACCGGATTTTCGTTGATATTTTACAAAAACCTGATGGGAAGTGATTGACAAGAACCTCTACTATCAGTAAAAAAGTGAGAAATCAAGTGAAGAAGGTGCGGCGGCCGGCCGTGGTGGCTTACTTTACTCTAATGGCGTTAAATAATATTTGGGATTCTGTGTTCAGTTGATTTATTGATAGTGTTGTTTATTTTAGCGTATAGCCGATTTGTAGGTATAAGTAAGTGAATTAGATTTAAAATTAGTGAAAAATACGTCTACCTAATTCCATAAATTTGGAAATGTGGTAAGTCGGTACCCTTTTTTACATTCTGTTTATTTGCTTATTTATTTATCACTATGCCAAGTCCATGGTGTATTCCTGGGTGCAATTCAAATTATCCTACTGCTTTAATAGCAAGGGGAGAGAGTGAATCAGTTTTTCACTTCCCAAAAAATAAAAACCTGACAATTCAGTGGCTTAAAGCCATTGCAAGAGCTGAATGATCGCATACTAAATATTCTGTAGCTTGTGCTAGACATTTTGTGTATTCGAGAGGATATTTTTCTTTTACCTGATGGCAGTCCCAGTCTGCTTGCTTATTTGTCAAAAACTGTTCCCACTCCTAGAAAAAGACCAGCAGAGCGAAACAAGGGGCATCAAGAGCGTAACTTTCAACTTAATCAAGCGTTCGAACAGTCAGATTAAAATTAAAAGCTTTGAAGAATTTTTAAATTATTCACAGACAGTCAATGTCTCTGACGTTTGGGAAGTTAGAATTGTAGGTGGCTCAAAAATATATTTTTTTAGTCTAGATTTGAGCAATGAGTCTATAAATATTCTCAATCAGATTTCAGTGAACAGTCATATGAAGGTTCCCATATGGCGTCGCGACCCATAGTGTGAATACCATAGTGTTAGACTGTAGCTTCTATTACCAATTCTTTGGCTACAACTGTATTAGCATATATGATATGTTCATCCTTTGCTTTGGTAACTTTTCACAAATCGTAACATTGCTGCCAGTAAGCAATATAAATGGACAAAAATGGCTCCTATCACTAAAAATCTCACCTTTTTAGTACAAAGAAAATGGTATTATAACAGACAATCATAGCATAAATCGTCCATTATTTACAAATTTAGCAAGCATTTTATTTTCTTTTTCATATCGTAACTGCAAAAATTTTACAAGCTTTGATTTTGTATATTTTTTCAAAAATATAATTAATAATTGGCGGAATCTAAAGAACCTGAACCAAACATTTGCGTTTTCTGATTTTGAAAATTTTATTAATATTAAATATGCAAAACTTGCAGAAATTAAATTTGTGTACGCCAAAGAGTATGTTGATTAAAAAAGCTTTTAAACTTAGTTATTAGTTTTTCCAAATAATATGCCGTCACTCCCTTATTTCCCCTTTAATAAAATTTGATTT
>MU182014.1:575931-643009 GCA_016904865.1 Pissodes strobi | reverse complement strand
TTATGGTTTTAAGCAATAATAAAAGAATTTGTGTATCCCGACCACGACACTCTAAGAATAAGATGAAGATACCTCAATTTCAAATATATCGTGCACTTTTGGAGTTTAAAAAACCTTAGATTATAAAAATATTAAACTGCCAAACCGTTCCAAATTTGAATGGATTATAACTAAACAATCCACCTGTACCACCTGGTCAACATTTGAAAGTTTTATCAACTAACTTACTTCTGTGTGTTGGAAACAATGTTGATAAACATTGCATAAGAAACCCTTTCAATCCTGATCAAACAATTTTTCTTCTATTTGACACAACAATATAGGGCATATTAACAAGAAGAATACTATTTTTGTAAATTAAAGAAATTTTAGATTAGCATATTCCCATTAGCAGCATCATGTATACCATGAATATGAACGTGCCACAATGATGCACCTATCTAAACTAAAATAAACACTACTCTGAAAAATTACTCTGTATTCTAATACTTCAATATTGAAAACTGATAGTTTTTATGATAATAATTTAATTGGCAATTTGCGTACATATTGTAATCTTTTCTTAATATCAATACTATCAGTATAATATATTTACTTTTTATTTCGTTATGAATAACTTTTAATAAATTAATTGAGACCTTAATCATTCTGCCACGAACCACAACAAATAGAGTTTTAACTACAAGCCATGCATATTATATTGCTTACCGGCCAGAATAATTTTAATATCTCTGTTGAGACATTGTCTTAATACATAAACAATGGTTCAGATAATTTGAGTGACTGAATTGTTGCGGAACTCACACGACTGAAAAAACATCTCAGGTTGATTGCTAATTTATATTTTTCACAAGGAACAACTACTTTACATGATTAAAATATATTATGCGTAGTCTGAGACGTATTACTAATTCCAGAGCACCATAAGAACAGAACATTAAAAAATAAAGCGGGCCACCACCAAAAGTTTCCACACAAATATTAAATTCATGGAAATGGGAAAAAGGATTATAAAGAACTTGACAAGTTGGTCAATGGGAAATAGCATAATATCCAAATGATATATTAAAAATAAAAGAATATCTAGTAATGGCAAACAAAGAAAACTAACTCAAACTACACTGGCTTACAAGGTCAAAATTTGTACCAATTTTAGAGCTTAATAGTAACTTCTAAACGGAATGCTAGCTTTCATTAAAATTATTGTTGATGGATAGCCATATTTTTCCGTCATGAACTCGTGATTAATTGGGAACTTAAATTTTAATATCAAATATTATACAGGCACATATCAAAAATGTTTTTTCCCTATAGAATAATGTGCCCACAAAATGAAATATTTATCAAAGCGAATTTGCAGTCTGATCCTTAGAGATCATTGCGGTTTTTAGTTTTCGTTGGGAGCTCTCTAATTATACGAAATATAGCCGTTTTAACAAGAATTCTCCGGTACATATTAAAATATCATAACCTAGAATCTAGCCAAAAAGCGTGGTAAGCCGCCCGCTTAATCCGATGTCTTATTTTCAGAAGAGGCTAATATATTCCAGTTATTACCACGGGTTATCAAATATTAAAATGCCATTCATTTCCCTCTGCTCGCTTTGGGAGTAAACAAAAATTAACCAAAACTAACCCGAAGCATGCCCAAAATTCAAACAAAAATTTCAAGAAACGCTTTCATTCCCGGACCGACCCCAGCCATTAACACCTCTACAAAAAGACAAAGCGCTGACAAAATTTTAGCCCGTAACATATTGCATTTGGGCGTTTGCTATTTGGAGCGAATATGTATGAGGGGGCTTTCGGGTGGAAGGGTAACCGCAAGCGAGGCGGAAGAGGTTGCAACGTTGCCACACTACTACAATAGTAGCGAATATTAGGATGCCCGTAAGTAAAAAATGTATCTCACTTTACAATTTCTCCAATATTGTAAAAAACATATTGCTATAAGGTGTTCTTTCCTCTTTCTATAATGTGGTATTTCGTAATTTATTTATTTAATTATCTAATAGTAAATAAGTACCTACGTATTAAATTCCGTGCAATATTACTAACCATTTTGCTAAATACATACATACGTATATATGTATTAGGTACGTTATTCATATTATGTACCAAAACTTATAAAATATACACAGAGACCTTGCTTTATTACAGGCAAATTTAAAATCATACTTATACTAGCAGAATAGTTTGCCGATCGCAATAATCCCATATATACAGAGCCGGCAACATCGCAAACAAAACATGTGATTAGTTTGTGAAATTAATGGCTGACCTAATCAGACTTTAGTGTTCTTTGTTGCATTTTTGTCAATTCGGAACTATTTATGTGTTTTTAAGTGCGTGAAACTTGTACCTAATAATTCGTTGTATATTTAGGGATACAATTCATTTTGTTAGGCGTATTTTTAAATATGTAGAAATATATAAGTTGCTTGGCAGTTTGTGTGAATACCGACGCTTGTAGAGGCCTTTGTAGTTCATTGTGTACGTCACATTTATAACTTTTTGTTCGTGCTAAATTGTATATTTTTATCCCTTTTTCAGACAATTTTGTAGTATACAAAATAGTAGTATACTTAATCTAAATATGCCTCAAAAATGCTGCATTCCTGGCTGTAATGGGAACTAATGGACCTAAAGTTCATATTTTCGGTTTTTCAAAGGACGTATGTTTACAACAAAAATGGCTAAAAGCTATCTATCTCCGTGATATGTGTGAGGTTACAAAAAACACGAAAATATGTTAAGTTCATTTTCCTGAAAGTAGTTTAATAAAAAATATATTTCAAGATTGAAAGACAGGCAAGTTTTTTACAATAGATTTTGTAAAACCACGGCTAAAAGAGGACTGTACACCATCTATTTTTTTAAATTGCCCTAGTTATTTATCAAAAATGTGAAAATACGTAGTAAAGATGAAAAGCTCAAAAATATTGATGAGTTAAATTTGTCAAAAGCCCTTCAAATAAGTAAAATTGAGTTTCAGGAGCACGAAAAAATATAAATTTTAAACGACCAAAAGATTGGTTTTCTGCCCAAAGTTTATTTCACATACCCAAACTAACACAGGAGGAAAAGGGCTAGAACTGTGTTATTTTAGATACAATTTCATGAAAATAATATCCGTTTTAAGGAGCTGATAATATTGCACTAGTGCAAAAAATAACTTCTTCACGATCTCAACTATAAAACTGAGAAACTATTGTACATTTCGCAATATTTTAGTGTAATTTAGGCTCCGACTGTTTGGTATTAAACGTTTTGGTGGTTAATCTACCACAGACTGCAAAAGCTAAAAATAACCATAATAATTAAATACAACAGAAGATAAACATTTCCACAATGCCTTTGCTTTTAATGAAATTCAGTCGATTTTCCACAGTACCTAATTCATATTAACACAATGGTTTTCAAGGTTTTTACGCATTATGTTGGAAATTAATCACCAAAAAGCAAGGCTCTGGGGTTAGTGACAGTTTTCAGATTTCAGATTACTCATTTTCTATGGCAACATATAGCTCTGCCCGATTTTTAGGTTACTTGTTTCGTGTCAAAATACCGTTCTATTTCTTGTATATATACATGCACAAAACGTAATACTTGATATAATTAGGAGAAATAGAAAGATATAGTCTTGATATACCTTTAACCTCTAGCAAAGCTTTTATACATACATCTTTTGTAAAGTAAAGCAAATACATCAAATGGGGCGTTGTTGATTCACACGGTTGGTGAATAGCTGTAGTAGATTTTCCTGGAGTAGCTCAGCGATGCAGTGCGGCAGATAAGGGAGTCCATGTAAAGCGATGTTCTAGGTGTTTCCAGTAGAAGAAACAAATGGGTGCGCTCTTGCCGTCTATCGTGACTGTCTGACAGGCATTGCTGGGGAGGGATGAAGTGGGACAAATCTTCCGTGAAAATATCTGTAAAACAGTGATATCTCGGCCACATTTCTGCGGTCTTCAAGAATATCCAGATCTCGGGTCAACTCCGGGTCGCCGACGAGACGCACAGCTCTCTTCTGAATCCAGCAGCTTTAGGGTGTGCTTCGGTGCAGCACCCCATATGTGTGAGCAATATTCTAAGCACGGTCTTATTTGCGCTTTGTAGGGCAAGAGCAGTTGCTGCGGTGTATACAGATTTTTGTTGCGAAATAGCGCACCAAGCTTCTGCGCGACTGATTTTGCGATGTTAGCAACGTGGCCATGCTAGGACATATTGCTGTTGACCGAGACACCCAGTAGTTCGATTGACGAGGATGAAGGAATGGTCGATCCTGCCATAATGATGTCAGGGCCCGCCGTATTGGCTTTCTTGGTAAACGTGGCCGCTGGGGTTGTTGCTGCATTGAACTGAACCAAATTTCTGTCGCCCCCAGGTGCAAACCCTCTCCAGATCTTGATTAATTGTTGTAATCTGCTCCGGTCTCAATCGGTGGTAAAGGTTGTTCCAATTTAAATTGGAAGTATTAAACAAATGAAGTAAAAGGAATGAACTGCAAAAACAATGTTAGAGTTTACAGGTTAAGCAGATTACAATGCGCATCTAGCAAGCATTAATATCTTAGCAATACTGAAAGCGTTTAATTCATATTAGTGGTATATTAAGAATATCACTTTGACACTATTAGAGAATTATTTTGAAGTCGATTTTTAGTTATGTTATTCTCCGAGTTGTGAAAATCGCAATTTAGAATAATTACATTTTTATTGTTGTGAATTTCTATTAGATGACGATAAATAATCAAACAAGGCTGATAAGTAGCACTAATATGCTCAAGATTAAAAATAGCAGCATCAGAACAGTACCAACACATGTCTATACAGACTTTTCGAAAGCCTTCGATCGATAGGGTCAACCACAGCCTTCTCATAGCCAAGCTTAACTCTATGTGAGGGGTGCAGCTCTTGCATGGTTTGCTAGCTTTTTGAGGGGTCGCATCCAGACTGTTAAATATGGCCCTGCTATCTCTCATAGAATACAGGTTACCGCAGGGGTGCCACAAAGTTCTCACTGTGGTCCTATTTTTTAAATCTTTTTGTGAGCGACATTGGCAACTGTATAACTAATAGCTATTTTCTGTCATTTGCCGATGACCTGAAGGTGTACCGACCTGTAGGATCTCCTGAGGACACCCTTTTGTTGCAGAGTGACCTGACATGTTTTGTGGAGTGGTGTCAAATTAACAAAATGCAGTTAAACATCAATACATTTTTTCAGATTACATTCTCAAGGCTCCGGGATCCACTTAAATTCCGCTATGAGTTGACTGACATACCTATTAACAGTACTAATAGTATTCGTGACCTGGGTGTAGAGGTTGACGTCAAATTGTCATTCTCTTCTCATGTCCAGAACATTGTTTCGAGAGCCTTGAAAGTGCTTGGATTCGTGTGCCGATCATCTGGAGACTTTTCTGTTAATACCCTTAAGATACTGTACTGCTCTCTCGTTAGGTATGTTCTGGAATATTGTTCTGTAATATGGTCACCTAATTATAGGATTTATGTTGGCGCAATTGAGAGAGTACAAAACAAATTTCTTCGGGTTGTGGGTTTTAGACTGGGTCTTCCTCGTGAGGATTATACTAACGATGATATTAGGGGGTTCATGGGATTACAGCCCTTGGAGTTCCGGAGGATGTGTGCTGATTTGTGCTTCCTTTATAGAGTTCTGAATGGCAACATTGATTGCTCCTCAGTTCTTGCATTGGTTAACTTAAGAGTGGGCGAAAGGCGTGGCCGCAACAAACACTTGTTTTTCATTCCCTTCCATCATACAAATTACGGCCAAAATGAGTCACTGACAAAAATGCCAATTCTAATAATATTGGCTTCTTTAATTGTTCTTCTATAGCTGTTTTTAAATCTAGGCTAAAATCTTTTATTAAATAGTGTGATCTTGTTTGGAAGTGTTGTACCCTTTTTTTAAATTTTATAAGTTAACTGTAATAGAGATAATTTACTCTGTTAATTGTAAGATGTTCCTTTACTTTTATAAATGTAACATATTGTAAAATGTCTTGTACGTTGATAAAATAAATAAATAAAAATAAACATGATCACACATGATCAATTATTCATTACAATCTAGTGATGTAATGAACAGTTATTGCAGAAGAGGTTTCCTAATTCCGTACCGAAGGATCTTGAAATACGTCCAGGAAGTTGCTTCTGTCAGTAGCCCAAGTATTCTTAAACTTTTGGGTAGCTGCACCAACATCTTCGAAAGGTAATAATTAACATTAGAATGAAACACACACAAAAGAAAATCGTTTACATTTTCTGCACCTTTGTTGAAATGGCGAATTCCTATTTATGTAAGCTTATTTTAGCGTAAGACGTAACGAGATTATTGATAGATCAGAACGTGCATAATGCATCTGACTGATAGTTAGGCTGCTCGTTTGGTGGCGAAATACCTCTGTTATCCTTCACATACAGGCATAAAACAATATTCCTTATTATTAGAAGACACAAATCTAGTTTGATACAGCTTTACACATTAACAAAGCTTTTATATAAGCAGCTTTTTAAAGTAAAGTATTTTTACATGTCAGTTAGCATACAATATAAAAGCTCGATATCTACAAATTGGAATAAGAAACATAGTTATAAGCATTAAATAAAATTAATAAAAGGAAAAACTACTTAATCGAACTCAGATTTTATAAGTTAAGAATATTAATTATCATCTTATACAGCCAGCAAGCACATTTGCCATATCTTTATTAATTTTGCTGTGTTGAATGCATTTTACTGATACTAGTGGCACATTAAGTATATCAACATCCATTAGAGGAGGAGGAAATTCCTGTCCCAGCTGCAAATATCTGAATTTAAAATAGTCATTGCTGTGAATTTCTATTAGATAACGAGAAATAAACAAAATAACCCAAACTAACGCAATGCCACTCAGAGAAATATTGTCATCTAAAATTTGCATTAGATATAATTAATTAGTTGTAGAAAGTATAGAAAGAGCTTAAAATACGTACATGTATATCATAATAATATGAGTTGAAACATGGTTCATCTGAAGCCAATTTCAAAGATTCTTGCTGAATGTGTAATTCATTTGGAAAATAATAGATTTGCATCATGATTCCTTAATTAAAATCAGTGAAACCATCGTTAAATTAATTTACTTCCCAAGATCTTGCAGTAGCTAGCTCATAATCGCGGATTTCCTGAAAGCAAAAAGAGGAAACTATTGAACTATTACCGAGAACATACATTAAGAAAACCTCTAATAATTTAGCACTGTGTAGGATCTAACATTGAACCTGACTGCAAGCTAATAACATTTATAGTAGGTAAGGTACTTACGCCAGGTCATAATAATAAAGAACGTATACAATCCTTAATGTGAAGTAAATTTGAAGTGAGTTGTCGGAGTCTTTAATTTATTTTTATAGCGTGTAATGGTAGTAGTAAGTCAGATAATTGTTATTTGGGTTTACGAAAATGAGTACGTCGTTCGATGCGACATATACCGGCTTGATGTTGCTAATTAATCTTAGCTATAAAATATGGTATTTAGTATTAAAAAAATATATTGAATGAATAATAATGCTAACCTAATGGCATGCTATTACTTCAAATTACCAATAAATCTAGAATCTCTAACAGCTGAAATATTGCCTTCGTTCGTTAGATTTACTTATCAACTGAAATTACAATAATCGAGAACCAGAAGTTGGTAAAATCAAATTTTGCAAAATACAGGTTTTTGCCGGATTTCGGATCATATAGACCCAAGCCACATCTGAAAGTGAAAATTAAGGCTATCCGCTTAGAAGTTTTGTTAATAGATGGCGTAAATATATATAAATGTATACAGATTTCGGTTAATGAGAAAAAAAAGTCTACATGTACGGTGTTTACCCAATTGTCAATCTAGGACGAAACTGATGGTTTCAAAATGATATCGGCGAGCGACAGCGATTTCGATGTAGTGAGCTAGTCAAATTTAAATCTCAATTTGTAACGGTCCAAAAATTATCGTATTATTATTGGTTACGTTTGAGCAGTTCCCTATATCATTACTAGAACCAAAGATCTATACATCAAGCTCAATGCTCCATGTCCACGACGAAAACACAACGACAAGAGTGAGGCTTTCGAAAATCTTCTCCGATAGTTTCGTTCTTTCGGGACTCATCAGAGGAACGTGTGTGGGCTTTCACCCACGAGAACCTGACTATCTATGGATATTACCTTGATGCACCTACCGGAAAGAAAGACATTCATGAACCGTCACTCGAACCGAAAATGCTCCATCGTCTGGACAAGCCCCGTGTTGGGCTATATTATGTGAGAAGATTGGAACAGCAGAAACAACTACTCGGAGAGCTAAAAACTCTACCGGCATTGAATTATACTGCTGATTCCGTTTTCTCTGGGAGCTTGATGTAATTCAAGACATGTCTCCAACCAGGACTTGGGATATTCCTGACATTGCTCTGGGTGTAGTGTAAATCGTTACATTGCATGTGAGAACAGCAGCGACCTGAGTTACAAAAATGCGCAGAGTCTCAAAAAGTACGTGGAGCTTATTGTCACATATGTCTATCATCAAAAAGAAGCATAACCACGATCTACTGATTGCAGTGCAAGATACTCATATGTGGTGCTCACCAAAAAAAATTGTACAAAATTAATTTAAGTTATTTTTCTTCTTTGCTATAATGTTGGGATTGCTGTGAAAATAGTGGATTACTGTGGTGAGGTTGGGAGTTAGGAAGATGTCCAGTACTAAGTGTTTAACCTGTAAAAAAGATGTAACCCCAGATGCAGAATTTGTTGCATGTGATAGTTGTAGGGCTACTAGGCATCTTTCCAAGGAGTGCAGTCAACTCTCAGCTTCTGAACTTAGAGCTGTTATTCTACAAAAACGAGTCATGATGTATTTCTGTGACGATTGTAGAGATGCATTCAAAGGAGTTCCTGTTATGCTCAGACACATCAACCAGATACAAGAGGAAATAAGCCTACTTAGGAAGGATATAAGCGCCCTCCAGAAAGATAGGCAAACCCTTACAGAACTTCAATCTAAAGCGGACTTAATTTTCCAATCTACCCAGTCTCTTCAACAGGCAGTTACTATCTTAGAACGATCAGGTTTGGAGAGCAATGTCAACTCTTCATGTATCCCTGAAAATGTGGACAACCTGTGGTCTGAGTTCCAGGACCGTCAGTATAGGGCCAAAAATGTTATGGTGTTCAATCTTCCAGAGAAGAATGATGATGTCACTGAATTAAACTCCTTACTCAAGATTATTACTAACAAACCACCTACAGTTGTAAATTTTTCCAGAGTTGGAAACAGGAATGCCAAAGGTGCTCGTGCCTTAAGACTTACTTTTGATTCCTCTAGTGATGTACGTCTTTAATAAGACTCCGAAGGAGACTTAAAGGCCATAATGTGTACATAAACTTTGATCTAACCACCAAGCAGCAACAAATTGAAAAACAAGTGTGGGCCGAACTTAAAGAGCGGAAATCTAAAGGTGAGACCTCTTTAAAAGTTACATATTGTGGGGGTGTCCCCAAAATTGTATCAACTCAGGAAAACTAAGACGGAACGGACAAGATTCTCACAAGAACCTTCTAAATATATATTATCAAAATGTACAGGGGCTTCGAACAAAGTTTTCTACTCTTTTATGCAATGTGGCCATTAACGACTATGATGTGATTATGCTGACTGAAACTAATCTTAGTACAGACATCTCGGATGGCCAACTTGCTCTGGATAACTACAGATCTTCAGAAAAGATCGTTCTATTGAAACTAGTGCAAAAACAACCATGGGAGGCTCACTAATTGCGGTGCATAAAAAACTGCCAGTTCGTTTAATCCCACTGGATGCTGTTCTGGAGCAAGTGTATGTTTCTGTTGAAGATCACAGGGCTGAATGCATTCTTGGGTGTGTTTATCTTCCCCCCAATTCTCCTACTCAGGATTATGTATGTGCTGGTGAATGTATCGACCACATCCGAGATATATATCCTGATACAGATATGTACATTGCTGGGGATTTTAACCTTTCAAAGGCTGAATGGAGGATGGAGGATGCTGGATCCTTGGCCACTTCCTGCACTGATGAATATGTTACTCCTCAAGCTGTCCAGACCATTGCAGCTATGTCGGACCTCTGTGCATTTATTGGACTTTTTCAGTCAAACCATATTCCTAATGCCAATAATAGATTTCTTGATTTAGTTCTAGCTTTTAAATTTGTTAAAGTAACAGCATGTGATCCTCTTGTTAAAATTGACAACCACCATCCACCTCTTAATTTCCCAATTTTATTATCTAAATCATCACATAATTCTGTCAGCCCCCAAGCTAATACTTTTTATTTTGATTTTAAATCGGCCAATTTCTCACTTATAAATGACTGCCTGGGAACTACTCAGTGAAAGGTCCTTTTCTGTGATAGGGAGATGCAAGACATGGTGAACATTTTTTATGACATTGTTTATGGTGTCATAAATGAACTGGTACTTATCAAGAAGGTTTGTAGTCGAAAATTTCCTATATGGTTTAATCAGGGTCTGATTAATCATACATTTCAAAAAAATTGGCTCATAAAAAATGCAAATTAAATAATACAGCAGCTAATTATGAGGTTTTTACAAAGTTGAGGTCCCAATGTAAGACACTTTCTAGATACTGTTACAATTCATATGTTTATAACATTGAACATTCTTTGAATGATAGCCCGAATCAGTTTTGGAATTTTATCAATTCCAGGCGTGGTTCATCTTCTATTCCTTCTAAACTTCATTTGGATGATGATGAGTCTGAGATGGGCCCTGGGGTGGCTGATCTGTTTTCTAGGTATTTTAGGACTGTATACTCTGTGAATCAGTCTGTTTTCCCAGAAGAACCTTCTCTAAACAATCTAAATGTCTGTGATTATTCAATTACTATATCGGATGTCTACTCTGAGCTAGCTGCACTGAATATTTCAACGGGGCCTGGCCCAGATGGTATACATTCCGTATTTTTGAAGGATTGTGCTTTTATCCTGGCATTACCTATTCAAATTATATTTAATAAATCCCTAGATAAGGGTTACTTTCCTGACTTCTGGAAAACCAGTTTTGTTATTCCCATCCATAAATCAGGCGATAATTCCGATGTTAGAAATTACATACCTATCAGTATTATTAGTGTAATTCCCAAAATAAATATTTGAAAAACTTGTTACTTGGTATTTTAGTGCTGTATTTTCCCCTTTAATAATCAATGAGCAGTTTGGCTTTTGTCGAGGCCGTAATACTGAGCTAAATCTACTAAACTATTCTTCTACTATTGTTCAGGCCTTGGAGCTGGGTTTGGAAGTTCATGCTATATATACAGACTTTAGCAAAGCTTTCGACAAAGTGCCACATAATATTCTACTCAGTAAACTTAAAACCCTTGGTGTTTCCGGTGCACTACTTAATTGGGTGCAGAGTTATTTAACCAATCGTACACAGCTGGTAAAGGTTAATAACTTTCTGTCACATGAGATGACTGTAACTTCAATCCCCATTACGATGTTCATATTTCAAGAATTGAGAGAGTGCAGAGAAAGTTCTTGCAATACATAAACTTTAAATTCTTTAATAAAGAATTAGATTATGGGGGCTTGCACCAAAGATTGAATTTGATGCCACTATCAACTAGAAGAGCACTGAGAGATGTTCATCTTCTTTATAAAATGATTAATTCTGTTGTTGACAGCCCCTATTTAACAAGCCAAATCAATCTCTATATTCCACAATTTAATACTCGAAGGCGCCAGTCCTTCCGTGTAACCTTTCATAGAACAAACTATGCTAAATACTCATTTATTCCTAGATCCTTATCCCTTGCAAATCATACATCTCTTGACTTTTTCTGTAGCCCCAAACAATTCTCTACTCAATTAAAACACTTAGACTTGGCAGGCTTGTAGATTTATACTTACTTGTTTTTGATGGGAGTTTGAGAGGACTGCTCTTTGGTTGTTGATTTAGTTTTGATGTTTTATTTTATTTTATTTTTTTAATTCCTACTGGTTTTGGGTAATTTAGTGATGTATTTAAATGACATATGATTTATTTTTATTGCTGTTGATTAGGTTTTTAGTGTTATTGTTACATTACATTCTATCAATTTATATGATTTTTGTAAAAAATGGATTTTGTCCGTAAATAAATGAATAAATGAATAAATGTGTATATGATACCATTTTAACTTAATTAATTCGGTTTCATTAATATTAAATTTACGTATCGATACCAATATCATACAATTAAATATTTATATCGATCTAGGATTATAATTTAAGATTCATCTTTATTTATTTAATATAAAGTACTTTTGCTTTATTATCTTGTTCTTCATACCTATATGATTAAAAAATAATCGATGAAAAGCAAAAGTTATATTAAATTCCTTAAATTCCTTTAAAATTTGCCTGCAAGTAGGTACTCCTGTTACAGATAAAAAACATTTAATTGAAAGCTAGCATGTATTCGTGCTGCATAAATTACGAAATTATAAGAAGTTATAGCACCTCATTTCATCATGAGATGTTATCTTGGTCTTTATAATGAGTTAAACGATTATTAACTTTTTTATAATCGCTGCTGGTTCAAATAAAAAACTTTGGTATTATATTTCTTGAGCTCTGCAGCTTTTTTAATTTGATGATTTCTGGCTTAGAGTTTATATTTCCTTTTCCGTCAATTATTTATAACATAGGATACTTGTGAGCTCTCTTTTTATTTACATTTATTGATCTTGGCAACGCAGTGATGCGTCGTGCGTAATTTTAATTATCTTACGTAAGTCGCAGAGCTTGAGTAGGTGCATAGAACCAATACACTTTATTAAAACCACATAAAGCTTTTGCCCAATATAGGAAGTCCGACGAGGGACAAGAGGTTACTCTTACCCTCAGTTATAAGGTCGATCATTTTATATGGTGCACCGATCTGGCCCGATGTGATAAGGATAAAAAATTACCAACAAATCATGGAAAGTCTTCAGAGGAAATTACTACTGAGGATATCCAGTAAATACAGAACGGTGTCGACAGTAGCACTACAGGTGATCACGGGAGTACCACCGATAGATCTCATGTTAGAAAATCGCAGATTCTGTGCAGTGACGGCGGAAGATGAGCAGATTCCGTAAGCGGAGGCCCGAGCACAGGAGAGAACGAGGACTGCATGACAACAAAAATGGGCAGAAAATCCTGAAAAGGGACTATGGACTAAGAGACTGATTCCGGATATACGCAGGTGGCTGGACTGTAATAACGTAAATGCTTTAGAGCGTATAACGAAAGGGTGAAGAAAACAGAGGTGACTACCTGTACTTCAATGAGACATACACGGCACAAGATAAAGTCTATGTGTGTCCAAGTTGGAATAAATATCGCCTTCCAGCAATTATAGAGATGGGCAACCCTCTGGTGGAGGAAAACCTAATTAACGAGATGACGGAAAGTGAGAGGAAATATTCTGTTGGTCACAGCATTAGACAATTGATAAATGTAAATAGAGATATTCAACAACACACTACAAAATGCACCAAAAATATTCCCAAAATGGGAATCTGATTAGAACAATGGAGTGTAGTGATGCATAGCTGTCATGCATCCGCACATGACCAGAATCGTTTGGTTTAAGATGAAACGATTGTGATGGATCATGGATTTCTGAATATTAATTAACTGATATTTCTGACTAGTCTAATACCCTGCCCAATCAGTCAAAATTGGCAAGTTGTCATCGACATATACCGTCTTCATCTTGATTTTGATCTTGATCTAATGGAATGGTATTTCATTCTATGAACTGTTTTTCGAAACTTGCGACAAATATTTTCCAGGAAATGTGCCAACAGTTTAAAAATTTGGATTGGTGGAATACTCGGAAGAAGTTAACAATATCAAATGAAGAAAAAATCTGTGTTAAAAATAACACATAAAAAAGGCGAAGCATCAACCAATCTAACCATTGGTATAATATAATTCATGGATTTCTATTTTGTACTTTGATCATACTATAAACTGGGCTGGCAGGTTCATTGTATGTTTTATCCTCATTCTAAAACCCTCTTCTGTAGTCTCACTTTTGAAACTGTCTGGGAGCTTACATCGAGAGTGGACCCTATCTTAAGTCGTCACGATAATCCTGGTAATTTCTTCTGTCTCTTCTTCTATTATGCCCTCTATCATGCTTTGCCCAACGGCCTATTTCCTATCACTTTCCGTCATCTCGTTAACTAAGTTTTACTCCGTCAAAGGGGTGCTTATCTCTATACTTGCTGAAATCCGATATCTATTCCAACTTGGGCATAGAAAAACTGTATATTGTTCCGTGTCTGCCTCATTAAAGCACATACAGTCATCATCTGTTTTCATCAGCCTTTTGGTATACGCTCTAAAGTAATTAACTCTTCAATGTTTACAGTCCAGCCGTAACGGGTATATCTGGAATCAGTCTGTTAGTGTACTGACCCTTTTTATGCCCATTGTTGTTGTCATGCAGTCTTCGTTCCCTCCTGTGCTCGGGCCTCCGCTTCCTGACTCTGTCCATCTTCCGGCCCTACTTGCAGAGTATTTGCTCTTTTCCAAAATTAAATCTATCGGTGACATTCCCCTGTAGTGCCACTGTGGACACCGTACTGTACCCACTGGATACCCACAGTTAGTAGCACTTTCCTCTGTAGACTTTCCAAGATTTGTTGCTATTTTTTAATTCTGATCAGGTTGGCGTCATGCCAGATCGGTGCACCGTATAAAAAGATCGACCTTACAACTGAGTGCAACAGTAAGCTCTTGTCACTGGTCGGGCTTCCTATATTAGGCATAAACCTTAAATGGCTCCCACTTTTTCTCCCTTCTTAGTTACAGCTTTCACGTGTTCTCCGAGCGCCATGTATTTTCCAATTTTATCTCAAGATAATTTACTACTTTTGATGGATTTACTTTCGTATTTCCTATCTCAAAGACGATGTTGTTGGTTCTGCCTTTAAGTCTAACTGACTCAGTCTTTTATGGGGCCAGCTCGAGGTAATTTTCCCCATCCACCTGTTCATCATAGGTAAAGTTTAGTTTACCCTTCTCGTCAGGGTTCAATTTTTGCCCGCTATGAGCACTATTGCCAAGTCATCGGCAAAACCAATTGCTGTGATTTCTTCCGAGTATTCTCTTCTTAGTAGTGGATCGTAATACACATTCCAGTAGAGAGGTGGAAGGACTGACTCCTGGGGGATTCCCACTGATATCGCTATCCTCTTCCTCTAACTAGTTAGCCGTCTGTCGGCGACATAACTCCTTGCTCTATTTAGCGAGTAGGGAGGAATTTTCCCTCTTTTCAGCTTGCTTAGAATTATGCCTCACGAAGCTGAATAAAAAACATTCCTCACATCCAGGGTCACCAATACGCACCATCTCTCGTCCTGTCCATGACACTTTGTCTCTTTAGCAATGTCCATTACTCTTTGCACTGCTTGAATAGCAGATTTCCCCCTACGAAATCCATATTGGTATTGAGCAAACCACCCTCGCCTCTTTTTCAGCCTCTAATCTTCCTTTCCCTACCGCTATCAAATATTAGTTGTCAGTTGCAGCCCATTTAGTGCTTCATACATCCCCTTACCTTCAATGTAGCATATTAAAACTTTATACAATGTGGCAGGCATGTCATCGGCCGGTATTTGGATGCATTACCTTTTATTATTGGGGTCTTTAAACAGAAGGTAAATTGCACCATGTTTCATGAACAAATCTGCTCCGGTACAAAACTCGTGCACTTTGTCAACTCATTTCAAAAATTTACAAAGGACACGAGTTCATTACTGTTCAAATTCTATGTACTAACCATTTTTATTTTTAGATTTCTCGTTCTTGCCAACGAAGGCAGATTTGTTCCTCGAAACGTGGAGCATTTTCCAGTTGTTTTTAGTTTTTCTTTCGCTTCATTAGGGTTACTAAGCACTTGTGCAATTTACACCCTGAGGTCTGGGCCGAAGCGGTCTTATAAAAAGTCTAGATTTGAAGTGGAGAAAAAGGTAACAATTTGTCTGACAAAGATGAATCCACGACAATAAGAATAATCCCGAATAAAAATTATGTACACAACCCCTTCAAAATTCGAATAATATGTTAAACTAAGATAAAAGTGGCATTTGAAGAGTACATAAATATCTACGTATCGTTTTAGAATAATTCGAATTTTTTATCCGAATATTCAAAGTATTTGACTATTAAAGACCGGATTTTATGCATTCTGTAGATATATGCATTGTTTGCATATTACTGTGTTTTTTGGAAGAAAAATGCATATTTGAAGAACTATTGCATATTCAGGCATGTTTTGGGATTTCTGTGTTATTTTCTTACGTTTTATGGCGATCCGCCAATTCGCCGCCTGAGCGGTGCGGCGCCTGAGCACCTGAATTCGATTTAGATGGGGATATCTCTAAGGGGACAATAAATAGGCTCATAAAGTAATACAGTACATAAAGTAATAAACTATTTTTCTATTGAGAAATTGCATTAGTTTGTGCGTTTTTTTGGACAGATGTTTTAAACAGAATTTCTTTACCTACACCTTATACCCTCTGTAAACTATTTATTTGTTCACAATTGTTAGAGTTTACCAGCATTATTGAGGTTGTCGTTTATCGTAGCCGCAGTTAGTATTGTACGCCCAAACAAAGTGACAGTGAAAACGAAAGTGGTTGATTATGTAGAAAATGCGATGTACGTTTGGTCGCTGATCATGCTTTTGCAAACCTTGTTCAAAAGTTGTTTCCTGCTCGAAGAAATTCCAAATAGATTAACACTTTAAGGCACCATCTCACATAGCTAAGGTTAACAAGATGAAGTCCAGTTCCATTCAGTCAACGTTGAACCAGTCTTTTGAGACTTTTAAAAACGGAAACCATGGACAGTCAGAATTTAACGAAGATCTAGGTAAAATATTTTTGGCTGCTAATATTCCTTATACAAACTGACCAACCCACAAGTTTTTTTTTATTATAGTGGCACACACACCAAAGGGAGATCCTATGGCACTCGCAGAGCGGTGTGTGCGCGAAGATGTTCATTGACACGGTTCTTGAATAGTTGTAGGTTATAATTAGGGGGAAACAGATATCCTGGGAGAGAGTTCCACAGGAATGCAGTGCGCCAGACAAAGGAGTTCGTGTAAAGTGACGTTATAGGTGTTTCCAGTTGTACAGCGAACGGGTGCGCCCTTGCCGTATGTCGCGACTGTGCTGTGAAAATATCTGTAAAACAGGAATATCTCGGCCACATGTCTGCGGTGTTGCAGACTATCTATATCACGGGTCAATTCCGGGTCGCCGACGAGACGCACAACTCTCTTCTGAATGGAATCTAGCAGCTTCAGCTTAGGTGTGGCATCCGAGATGTGTGACCAATATTCTAAGCACGATCTTACTTGCGCTTTGTGGAGCAAGAACAGCTGCTGCGTTTTATACAGTTTTTTATTGCGAAATAGCGCACCAAGCTTCTGCGAGGCTGATTTTGCGATGTTAGCAACGTGGTCATGCCAGGACATATCGCTGTTGACCGAGACACCCAGTAGTTTGATTGACGAGGATGAAGGAATGGTCGATCCTGCCATAATGATATCACGGCCCGCCGTATAGACTTTCTTGGTAAACGTGGCTGCTTGGGTTTTTTCTGCACTGAACTGGACCAAATTCCTGTCGCTCCAGGTTCGAACTTTCTCCAGATCTTAATTAATTGTTATAATCTGCTCTTGTCTGCGGTGATACCTAAAGGGGCCCATACATTATCAAACAAATTGCGCAACAAAGCGATGCGCAACATTGCGTTGCACAACTGCATCACCCATACACTTGGTAAAATTTTGATCAAACTTTAGTTAAAAGTTGTGCATTGTTCGAGAAACCATCATGTCCTCAAGTGCCATTGCGTCAATTATTATCGTATGTGCCCTAGATGATGTCGATGTTACCAAAAAACGAAAAAGGAAACAAAGAATTTGGATGAAAGAATGGCTAAAAAAGAGCCACTCTTAGCCACGACGGACTAATTCAAGAATTACAGTTATCATCCCCTCTTGATTACAAAAATTATTTAAGGATGGATTTAAATAGTTTCGGACAATTATTGCAAGTGGTATCTCCGCATATTTATAAACAAAACACACAATTGAGAGATGCAATATCTCCAAAGCAAAAGTTGTTTGCTACTTTACGATACCTGGTATCTGGTCTTACATACGAAGCTCTAAAATTTGAAACAGTAATTGCTGCGCAAACATTAGGCAAAATTATAATTGAGACGTGTGAAGCAATTATTAAAGTGCTGAAGAAGTACATCCAGGTTGGTAATTTATTTTTATGTATTTATTCGTAGTCAAAACATTATAAATTAAATTGTAACTTAACACATACTTAACATAGAAAAAAAAAATTATTCCTGATATTGAGGATCATTTAAAAGTTGGGATATATCTGTATATGGTTTTTCATTGTTTTCATGTTGATTAAATGATGTTTGTTGCAATTTGTATTGATGTGATGATTGAGTAGCTGACTGTAAAGTGGATAAATTTGTCGTGTGTTGTGATGGTGTTTGTTGGTATGGAGGAGGGGTTTGCTGGTATAGAGAAGGGGTTTGCTGGTATGGAGAAGGGGGTTGCTGGTATGGAGAAGGGGCTTGCTGGTATGGGGAAGGGGCTTGCTGGTATGATGAAGGGGTCTGCTGGTATCGAGGTGATAATGTAAGGTTTGAAGTGGATGAATGTGGGCGTGTTTGTGGTACATTTATGGTAACGGAATAACGATTCAAGTTTCCTAAACGACCTTCATATAAAATATCATTTACTGCCTTCTTTGCGTGAAGCTGTTGATCTGGTGATGAAGCCATGAATTCAAAAGCCCAATGTTTGGCCAGAACCTCCGCCTCGGTGTTTGAAGATTTTAGATGTTTACATGCCATTTCTAATAATTCGTTACATTTTTTTAAATCTTCGCTGGCCATAGATGAAGATGTGGTCTGTATCCTTTTTTTTTTGGTGGGAGGGAAGGGGGAGATAACGGTTGGTCAACGTTTTCCAAATTTTCGTCATCTATGTCACGTACGCTATCCTACAACAAAAAAATATTGTTACAGATACCACAAAATGAAGAAGAATGAATGGAAGTAGCAAAACAATTTGAACGCAAGTGGAATTTTCCTCATTGTCTTGGTACGATCGACGGTAAGCACGTCTTAATACGGAAGCCTCCACATACTGGCTCATATTATTTTAATTATAAACATACATTTAGTATTGTTCTTATGGCTATTGTCAATGCAAATTATGAATTTTTGATGATAGACGTAGGCACCAATGGACGCGTATCTGATGGAGGAGTGTTTGCAAATAAAAATTTTTATAAGAAACTGTCACAAAATCAGCTTTTTTTACCGAAAGCAGATAATCTACCATCAAGTGACATTATTGCACCATATGTATTTGTGGCCGATGAGGCCTTTCCACTAATGGAAAATATTATGAAACCATTTAGTTCAAGAAATCTAAGCAAAGAAGAAACTATCTACAATTATTATCGAGTGTCACGAGCTCGCCGGATGGTGGAAAATGTGTTTGGAATGATAACTTCTCGTTTTAGAATTTTCCTAACTCAAATCGGTCTTGCACCAGAAAAAGCTTCTATTGTAGTAACGACATGCTGTTATTTGCATAATTTTTTACGGAGTAAGAACGTACAATCGTATCTACAAGGAGGCATGGACATAGAAAATGTCAACACGGGGGAAGTTGTAAATGCGGACTGGAAATCAGATAGTTCACTTCTTGCACTACAATTACCTCAAGGGCGAAATAGTACAGTTGCAGCTAAACAAGTGAGACTGAGATTTTGTACCTATTTTAATAATGCTGGAGCTGTACCATGGCAAGAAAATTCAGTTAATACAATGTAAACGCAGTTAATATTAATAAAGTTATAGAAAAAAAATGTAGGTATAGTTTATTTTCTTACTTACCTCATTATTTGAACTTTCTGTTTCTAGGAGTGTAGTGTCATCCATTGATGTTACTCCTGAAACTTGGATTTCCTGATCTCGTAAGAAATCTATGTCTGAGAAGTACCATAGACTTGGCTCATATGTGTCTGATGTCCCTGCTCCAGATTTATAACTTTCTGTTACCTTCTTCAATTCTCGTCTGTAACCACTTCTTAGCATATTTATTCTCTTTTTCACCATTTTACGATCAGCTTCTGGCTCGACTTCTTTCAATTTTTCTACCAACTTCTCATAAGCAGTAGCTTTGAGGTTCCTATTTTTATAAATGTCGCTTTTAATTTTCCAAACTTCAGGTAACTTTCTATACAGCGCAATGAATTCTCTCCAAAACTCTCTATTTTTAACGGTCGTCATGATTACAAGAAGCAACTGGGAGCGACGTCGCGCCACGAAATCTGGCTGGCAACTAAAATATTGCACAACGAAGCGCAACACACATACACTACGCAACGTGTTGCGCAAACAGTCCCGTTGCACAAAATTTTTCAAACATTCTTGAAACTTATCAAACAATTGCGCAGTGCATCAAACAGGGCCATACATTAGCAACTTGTTGCGCAACAGCCTGTGTTGCGCAATTTGTTTGATAATGTATGGGCCCCTTAAGTCTCAGTCGCTGGTAAAAGATTTTCTGATTTAAATTGGGAGACGAGGGCATTGTCATCTGCAAAGCTGTAAAGAGGATTATTGGTTTGGTGAATGTGTCAGAGATGTGTCCATTAACTGCAACGTGCAGAGATCGGTTCTTAAGGAATCTGCCAGCCGCACAGGGGCGCTGGCAGTTTGTTGAGCAATCCGTCATACCAAACTCTGTCAAATGCCTTCGAATAATGCAACGCAATCGCTCGAGATTCTGCGTAGTTCTCAATTGCCCTACTCCATATATGAGTAACTTAGGCCAATATATGTCCTGCCGATTTCTGCTTGCGGAAGCCGTATTGGTTATCGGTAATTATTCTGTTAGTCTTGTGGTACTTGAGTAGTTGCTGATTGACTATATTTTATGTTCCATGACTTCTTAATAATGATATGTATGCCCCCGGGTGTCTTGAGATTATCGCCCTCAGGGCATAAACATCTACCCAATATCCGTGGAACATAAATAACTATTTATTCAATACTCAATTTTCTAATTTAGTGAAAATTTAATTTAGAGAATCAAAATTCAGTTGTTTTAGTACTGCATATCCATTGCATATGTATGTATTTTTTGTGCATATATTGTGCAGAAATTTAAAAAAATGCATATATATGTGCATATTCTTAAGGTTTTTGGTTGCATATAATCTGGTCTTTAGTGATTATAAGACCGATTGAACTTTTCTTAAGAAGTCATAATGGTAAACTCTTTAAGTGGAATGGGAAGTTGTTTTTCTTATTCATATTTCTAAACTGTGGAAAATATCAGTGATGGTCTGAAAAAGCTGGCCTCTAGCCAAATAGCGTTGAATTGATTTCTCTCAAGGTTCCTATAATTAAATAAAACGAGTCGGTTAGTATTATTGCAAAGATTTATACAACTTCATTTTCTTGAATGCTATAAAATATAATTTCCTGTATGTACCCCTCCATTTCAATAAATATATTCGTTTTGTAGAATATTCTTACCATTAGCCAATCAATATTTAAATGTACAGGTAACCTGCATCTTCTTACATAGAGATTGAGTGAAAACAAAAAACCACTGGCTGGATAGGCACATAAATTAATGCGTCTTATAGAAGATCATATAGCCAATTTTTTGTGTAAGTAAAACGCGTTTTACGAAGAAGAAAACTTGTTTAGAAGTCGATCCATCGATACTCCAATTATAAAATCTAGCCATTAAACGTAATAGTTATGCAAATAATACGTTAAATTATTTTAATTCAACCGAAGAACTAAAGTAATTTAGGTTAATAATGCTGTATTTTGTTACGCCAACTGGAATTTTTAGTGAAAAATTGATGCAATTACATAACATTGTAAAATTCCTAAAGAATTTTATCTATTGCAGTGGTATACAGGACCGGCTGAAAATATTTGTAACTAATATGATTCCAGAAAACCATTATCTTTAAAATGCTTTATGATTTTAAATAGGGAGATGGATAAAAGTGCGAAATCGATGGTACCTCATTGTTTTGCCTTCAGGACACCATGCTACTTATTCAACATCCAAAGTAGACCGAATTGATATCGATTAAAATTTGAGGAATGGATAGGATCAACTTTTTTATCCCAAAGAATCTAGTACTGGACAACTACCAAGGTGATGTCGAACATAATGTCATCAGAATTATGTTCGTCATCTATGTTCATGGGGATGTTGGGAGAAAATTGGTCCTATTCAATAGATGAAGTAACCTCTTGCCTTTGAGAACTAACCTTGTGATGGCACATGTATTTTGTTAAAATTTGCAATATGTATGCAGGCAACGATCTAAAGTGTAAATAATTTTCATTAAATGTTTGAAGGTAAAATATTTGCCATTTCATATTATGTCCTATTATTAGCAGACACCTTTGTCATAATAAAAATATGAATGAAGCGAAGCGTGAGAAACGTAAGAAGACCATATGAATCAAAAACTGCTGGAATAACAACAATTCAGTCATTGCATATTTACATTTCGTTCGTGCAACGATGCTGTTGGATTGGTTTTGAAGGTTGATTGCGACTCTCAGTTTCCGTTAATTTATAGGCTGAAACCATGAAATCCTCTCTAGAGCTTCAATAAAATAGTTTAGTGAAAAATAATGTTTGACAGTGAAAAAAATCTGGTTTTTGGCATCTCATTTCTAAATACAACGCAACCTAACAGAGTGCTCAGGGATTGCACATTGGAGCCTTAAGGTCCTATTAGAGATAACAATAGACTTACTTTACATATTTTTATCGCGGAATGTTTTCGGATATGCAGTGATGTCATAAAAACCCAAAAAACTTATTTTTTAGCTGTTAACAATTAATATAAACTCTCTGTAACTTTTTGAGATGTCAGAACAGCTAACTCCATTAAAAGATTTCACATATCTTCAAATATTATTATTATGGCGTATACCAAATAGCATATGTCTTGAGATTGACGGTGTATCTTAAATTCTTTATAGGATGCCGTGCGTCACTTTGTATATTAAAGTTTTACCGTCACGACCTCTCTGACGTGACGTCACGCCTTGGATGGCGTGCAGGTTATGTAGCTCAGATTCTGGATCGATCTACGTCAGGTGAGAAGAGATCATCAGACACTTCAGTTAAAAACAATAACAATGTCTATTGGTCAAAGATTGGGTGCGCATGTCTTTTCGATTGAAGTACACTTTCGAATTGTTTATAGGTATTTAGTCACTGTTTTTATAATATACAAACAGCATATAATTCTAAAAATCCCTTTTTCGAGCTGGAACGACACGAAACTGCAAGAATTTCCTTGGACATTGAAAATGTGGTGGAAAAGAACAGTTTTCGCATTAAAACTAACAAGTTCAAGATCGATATTTAATTTCAGAAAAAATGGACTAAAATTGGACAAAAGATTGAAAGAAGTAGCATCAAAATGGGCAAAAGGACATTCCCAAAAATCTAAATGCAATACATATAAACCAATTTTAGAAAGAAATGGTAACAATAGGGAACTTAATGTGGTGCAAATTTATTAAAACGAAATCAGTTCAAGTAAATTAATAAAAAGCTTTTTAATAAAATGTTAAATGATATAAATCAAACAGAATCGGTCACTATGACGGGGTTTATATCTGAAGCATCGCATTCTCTGACTACTTCCGAAGTATGTTGGGGTTTGGAACCTTCGGCATAATGCACTAAAATAGAGTTTTATCCATAATACGAAACAGAATTATTGCACTCGACTCGTTTCGCTAACCAGGTTAGCATCATCAGGAGATGATTAAAACTGAGAGAGGGAAGGCTACATGTGCTAAATGCGCAGACGAGCACGAGCATGAGAAAAAGCTGTGTTTACTATCTGCTTATCGACTCTTTAACATGCAGAATATGTGATGAATGCAAGGCATATCAAAGGCACTATGGCTATGGAAAATATTTCATAACTGGAGGCTCGTAAACATTTTTCTAAGAAATATTAAAGTAATGAAAACCTAAAGCAAAAAGTTTCTAAAAACTTCCCAAAATCAAAAGAAAAAGAAAAAGATGTAATTATAGTTTCTTAAAGAAGACATAATTTCACCAAACAGAGAAACTTAGGAGACTAACTCTTCTACGATCCAAAAGAGAGAAAAGACAATTACAATTACTGGGGATATTGCCCAGAAATAGAGGGTTACAACAGAAAAGCGCAAAAGGATGTCCTCTCCAAAATTAGAATTCAATGGATAAGAAGCAAAAGCTATACAAGATATCCCCAAAATGAGTCTGATAGGGGGTATCTTAGGAAAAATAGATTTTAGCCAAAGTGACAAAGGGTTTATATTTGAGAAGGTACAAAGAGTATTGGGTGAAAAACCCGTATGAAATAAGCAGCATAAGATATTAATGGGGAAACACCCCATAGAAATAACAGAAGGGTAAAGACACGAGTAGAAAATGTTAATGTTGGACTGGGAGAGAAAATACTTCTGGTTTGGGATATCATACACCATACTGACGATACGGTTCAAACTCAGAAAATCATACAATGAAATATTAGAAGTATTAACTTAAAAAACCCTCATATAGCCCTTGTGTGTAAAAAGAAACTGAAATAATCCTAACAAATGAGACATAAGTTAAGGAACATTGTATTTAAATCCTTAATTCGAAGAAACTTCTTTTTATCTGGTATTAGAAGTAGGTATGTACTTCTCAATTACTGAACACACAATTTTGCATTCCAGGAATTAATTTTAGTTTATTATGCTCAGGTGCTTTTCTGTTTGCAGTTAGCTCTTTGGAGTACTCCATTTAAACCCATTTCTGCCCTTAACATATTCCGGTAATGCGGACTATCACTTGGTGCCTCACGTTTTTGATTGAGGCCGCTATCTGATATGTTTACCGACTCGCGTCTTTGTGGTAATACGGAAGCATCATCGACTAAAACGTTTTCCAAATCTCAACCATCTTCAATAACTTCAGGTTGCTCTGGTTCTTAATCAGAATCGACATCAGAAGCACCAACTATCGGCAATATGTCTTCTTTCTCTTTGTCGATTTCGTGCAGACAGCGTATTACTTTTTTGGGTTGACGTGAGCCTTGATGGCTCAGCACGCATGCTTTCCTTGAACAAGTTAAATATACATTATAAGTGGAGCAAGTGGTTAATAAGGAAGTATAAATCTTTGTAAATATATCGAAAGAGCGATGTGAACTTACATAACTAAAAACCACTTGGACACTAGTACGTAAACAAGAAAACACAATAACATGATTGTGTATTCTAAATAATACGTTATTAAAAATATGTGCTCGCCAGACAGTGAACTTGCTAATGCGATATAGAAGTACGTGTCTCGCAGGCACTGAGAGTTGTCAAAACAACCCTGTCACACACAAACAACTAAAGGAAACTTCGCGGCGATATTTTGGACCCTATTACAGACATATTTTAGGAATGTACTGAGGAGATTAGAGCAATAGCTTGCAGCACAGAGTGATGCCAACAATAATAAAAAATCACAGGTAGGTACCTCTCAGGCCCGTACTTCGGTTTAAGGGTTAATCTAGGAAAATACCAGATAGTTAAAGAAGATAGGCCAAATGGTAGAGCATAAAACTTATATATGAATAAAAGATTAAAATTTTCAAACTCATAACACAAATATTTGCAACATTTATTGTCCACCTGGTGTATAAAGAAGAAGAAGAAGAAGAAGAAGAAGCATATATTTGATATCGATACATATTACACGTTTGACGCAAGTAAAAATATGCCCTTTATAAATTTATAACGTCAAGAGACAAAGTCTACTATAAAATTAAAAGATCTTAAACTTAGGCAAGTAAAATATTACACTACATTAAAATTATTAACATATTTCAAAGAAAAATACAAATCATATACATATATTCATCAACCGAATAAAAACAATTGTGAAACAAATACATCTTTATTTTACACTTAAAAGCAGACTGTGACATCGACCTGACATTGTTGCCGAATTTATTATACATTTTTAAGTCCAATGAATTTCGAGATGAAATTGCTACGCGATTTAATAGCAGAATGTTTCCTGATCGTGTATTGACGACATGATTATGCGACAGAGTAGGGATATTGCTGGAAATACGATTAATTTCAAGTAGTAAATGGTAGAGGTAAATGCGTGGTAGTGGCGTAATATCTCGCTTACAAGAGGTTTACAAGATACCCTGGGGCCAACTCCCTCCATGACACTATAAGTCAACTTGTATAATTTGGGAGATTTATTTATTTAAAGTTTTATTTTAATGGTATAGTTAGATGCTTCATGGTTAGCTGAGGATCCACATTTGTTGATAGTCAAGGAAAAAATCTAGCAAAGTCTGTAGATAAGACAGAATCTGTCATAATGATTCAGGTAGAATCGCAAATAAATTTATACTGAAAGGTTACGAGGATGCCGGGCCTACTGATTATTTCTCAACGATATGTTCTATAGAATAGATGAACATAATAATTTTCAGCATCAAATACCACACAAAAGATTTAAATGAAAAGTAAAGAATGTTAAATGGTAATTGTATAAAATTCTGTATGACTAACACGAAGTATAAAATTGGGAGCAAATGATGGGCATTATTTTGAATAATTCTGACATATTTCTACAAATTACTAAATGACGGAAGATAAGCTACCACTGATAAGAGGTTTTGCAAAATAGGAAATGTACAGGGTAATCCAGAAACTCTCTCAATATCTTAATTATTTTTGAAATTAGACATAAATATTCCGATCAAAAGTTGTTTGATTTCATCTGCTATGGCACATGATCTTGTCTTAATGTATATATGGTGCTTCAAAAAAGCAAGTAACATGCCAGCTTCCCTTTTTTTTAAATGCAGTATTCGACCTTTTTTAATGATTTTGAATTTCCGGTTATATTCTGCATATTTTTGTATAATATATCATGCATTAGGTTTAACGGTTTTTGAAATATTAAAGGTGTGAGGATTACGGAAACCATGATTTTTTCAATATAATTACCTCTTTGCATACTTGCTGCTACTTGGAGATAAAAGTTCATATTTCAAATGTCATGGCATTGATGTTTGAAGTCTAATTTACTAATTAAAATTTATGTTATGGCAATATTTTACAAAAAAGGGATCTTATTATTTCGCTATTTTCCAAGAAAATCCAAGAAAATCTATGAGAGACTGTAGCAAAGATATTCAGTATGCACCACGAAACAAGAGAGCTAGTCATGGAACAGTTCAGAGAGCTTTAAATCAATACGGATATCACGATTTTCAAATTAGATCAGTTCAATAATTAAACGACGAATAAAAGAGAAGACATGAATTTATTCAAATTATAAGAAGAAGTTTTAATCAAGATCCAAATTATTTAAATAAAATTTTGTGGACCGATGAGGCGATATTTACCACTGCTGATATTCATATTAGGAAATACTGTCATATTTGGTCCTATGAAATAATCGAGCTGTTGAGCCACTACCTTTTCAAGGACGTTCCTCAATTCAAATTTGATGTGGTAATTTGGGACAGTCTTAGGTCCGGTTTTTAACCGTGGTTAAGATGCCTGGATATCTGGAACCTTTGGAAAATGTAATTGAACACTTTATCGATGAACTATACTTCAAACTCTTCAAAATAGCACGTCTCCATAATATTTTCTCAATAAGAGACTTTCTTCATAATAACTGTCAAATGTGGATTAGTAGATATAGAACAATCAACTAGCCCGTCAACTCCCCAGATTTAACGCCCATGTATACATGAAATGCACCAGAATGGGCAAAACATATATTTTGCATTGTCATCTAAACTACCGAAGTTAAAACGACAAGAAAGTGAATCTCCCTCAACCAGGGGCGGACTGGCCTCTCACGCGATCGGATACCAGGCGAGCAAAATTAATGGAATCTTAAAGGAAGTAACACTGCGTTCCTTGGTCACCATACATATGTTTGGAATATTATATATCTTGTTTTGGTGATTCGAATGACAATTACAATTTATGGTTTAGGAAAGACGATTCAGGAACAACCTCCTCTACCCTAAACCTTCCTAGCATTGGAAAGAGTAACAACACTGGCTAGATACATTCAGAGTAGGCCTCTGGATGTTAGATCGTAAGCACAGTACCAAAAAAAATCCCTCCAATAGAAGATTATTTACAATAGTAAAGATTGGTTGTACGATTTATATTGGCTAACGCGCCAGCAAATAGGTATTTAAATTTATTGCCTAATTCATATTAGTGAAAACAACTTTAATTATATTTAGGGAAATATGTTGAAATATTTTACAAAAATGGCGGTGTTATATGCTTAGAACTTAACACAAGAAAGTGTCTTATACAAACATGAAATGTATTGTACATCTCCTCATAATTGTGGCCACTAAACAAGGGTTGTCAGTTCTTGACAATGCTGATGATAGAAAGTATAAAGATTTAATAATATCGTATAGTCTCGCACAGACATTTTATAAAGAGACTATGGGAAAAAATTGTGTAGACAACATATTTTTGAATTTTAACGAAGAATTACAGCAGTGCATGGCAGACACTCTCTTGGTCTGTCTGATCACAAGGTACAGATGCGTTCATAAGTTGAGAACAATTCGGAATAGGCTAACGTTGCAAAGGTAGTTAGAGAATGTAGACCCATAACGGAGGCAGGTAAATTAACCTTCTTTAAATTGGTCGGGAAAAGATCTTGGAATTTGGAATTTCTTGGATGATCCATCTAATTCACTTGATGACAAAACCGAACACTTTATAATACTAAACTTTCTTTAATCGAAAATACTTACCAATTCAAGAATTTTAAATTTCATTTTCTTGGTTGAACAATTATCTGAGGGGATTCAGAGAATGGGTACAATTTTTTAATGAGCTTTACAGGTCAAACCCAACATGAGCATTGCTTCGAAATGTAACTTCTACAGATGGCAATATACTCATACGATCTAACATTTGTTGATGTTTTTAAATCCCGAAATCGACTACTGTAGGAGAGAACGTGGCTAGTTGGCGCTTTTTTCGATTAATTATTTGAAAAAAATCAGCAATTGTGATAGGTCGTTTCGAACTGGAAATAGTGACAGAACGACTTAACAAAATATAAAGGTAAAACGGCACATAAAAGAAAAGCATAATGAAATCAAATAATTTATTTTCTTAGTCATAGTATACATGTATGTATATGAATTGTCATGTGAGGTAACTTAGGAACTAAGGGAACAATTTACAAGTAAAAATATTAAAAGTTATTAGCTTAAAGTTAATATTCTGGAAGAAAAATAACCTACAAGAAAACCAACCACCTAAAAGTGAAATATAAAGTACTCCTGGAAGGAGTAGAAAGGATTTACAGCAAGAAGGGACTTTAATTTCCGTTTGAATGAAAAGAAACTCATGGAATTTTTGGCATGAGGAAAGAGATGATTAAAAAGTTTTAGAGAGGTTGCTGATCCCTCCTGCACTTGAGTAAGACGAGTTTTAGGAACATGCAGTAGGTTTGGGTTAGTGATTAACGTCTGAGAATTTGACGAGTTTATTATAATGCTTAAAGAGATAGCAGGCACATCCTAAAATACACAAGTTAACCACTATTAGAATACTCGTTTGGACTTAAAAAAGAGCGGTTAGATATTCTAAACGGCAACTCAAAAATACTTCGTAGAATTATTTTTTGAGCAATCAGAACTCGATCTAAGCAATTAGAGTTTTTTCCATATAAGTAGGCCATAAGTCAGGATATTGGATTGATAAAATAATATTTTTATAGTATTTACATCCACGAAGTCACGGAGTTGAAGAACGGCGTAGTTCCTACAGGACAATTTACTGCATATGTTGTTAATATATTCAGGCCAGGAAAGATGTTGATCAACAATCACACCCAAAAAATTAAGTGAGGTTTTTTGGACAAGTGATGTAGTTCCATCCTTAATAAGTAAGCTTCTATCCTAGGCCTCTCTCATGGGGTAAGCACCACAAAGCTAGTTTTACTGCTGTTGGAACATAGTCGGTTTTTGTTGAATCATCATCATGGACACATCTAATTGCTTTAGTGTACGGGGATTCATAGTCAGCACCATCAACGACTGCGGACATATCATTCACGAAAAGCGAATGGCTGGGTGGTGAAATATCCGTATGGTATGTTAATTTTTTTATTTCTCTTTGCTATGTCGCTCCCAAGAGAAAGGATCTTCGAGTTTCAGGCCCCACATTTTGCAGTGAAAAAATCAAGAGTTTTCCTCAGTTTAGCAATTAAGGCGTTGATTTCAAAAACAGCATATGTCCAAAATGATCAAATTCAAGATATTGGTGGCATCTACTAGAGTTTCTTGCAAGTTATTTGATGGTCCAAGCAGTTCCGGCAGAAACCATTTATGTGCCGCTTTATAACGCTCTAAAGTCTATCCAATTCGGCAAAAACAATATATGTCCAGGTCATTTCTATTAAAAACAGCATTTGTCCATTATAAATAATTTTTTGTTTCTGGTAAAAATAACACATGTCCCTTTGACTGTGGAAAAAACGACACAGGTCCAACTGTTTTTTATATTTTTCTACTGCAAAAAAATGGGTACGCCAAACAATAATTGGTATGTAAATACCATTAGGCCCCTAAAATATTTATTAATGATTATTTGGCTAGTAAGTTGAATGTGCATCAAGATAAAGTGTTTTTTTCAATTTTATCAAAACTAAATTTTGGCACTTATGCTGTTTTTGAAATCAACGCCTCAATTTTACCCTCGTCTCTGGAAATATTTCAAAAGGAAAAAAAATGTAAAACAGAAAGAAAATTTAAACATCATCAGTAGTTAATGGATTGATAAAATAAAACATTTTCAGGACTAGCGCAATATTCATGAACCCACATGTAATAAGTGCCATTTAATCTATTTCTCCTTTGGCTTACCCTGTTCAAAATCTTCTCCATACATTAAACAAAAACAGCATTGAGCTGCCCTCTCAGCCTACTAAACATTTTTTTAGCTCTTTCTTTCTCTGATTGTTTTGCTGTTGCAGCTGTGCTACACTGGCTTCCATAAAAGTACCTTTTCACGGTCTCTTTTTTTGATTTTGGATTTAGTTGTTCTTACTCTAAGGCATCTTCCTCTGTATTATCCCTTATTATTGCAGACTTTCGCTTTCTATCACCATTATTACAATTTTATTTTAAGGCAAGTATATAGATTTTTATTATCAGAACTGACTATTTGAATAATGAGCTAGATTATATCCTTTACAAATTTACGGGTCTTTCAACATATTGTAACTAGGAGCCGGCCGGCTTTCGCAAGGGTTTCAGCACAGTAGACCATCTTCAGACAGTACGTACACTTATTGAAAAGAACGACAGAATATAACATACCCCTACATTTAGCTTTCATTGACTACCAGAAAGCGTTCGACTCTATGAATCATGGGCGGTTCTCAAGGTATTGGACAGCGCTAGGATTGACTCAAGGTACTCAGCTCAGATCAAACATATATATAAAAATGCTTATATGCAGGTTACAATAGACGAAGATATAAAAACATCGAAGATTCCTATAAAGAGAGGAGTGCGTCAGGGAGATACGATCTCTCCGAAACTGTTTACGCTGACACTAGAGGATGTATTTAAGGGCTTGGACTGGCAAGATAAGGAGATAAATATAGACGGAACACCACTAAACCACTTAAGATTTGCTGATGATATTATTCTAATTAGTAATTCATCGGAACAACTCAAATATATGTTAGAAGAACTTCACCACGTATCATCTGGGGTGGGACTCCAAATGAATCTGACGAAAACGAAAATAATGAGTCTAGAACAAATACAAATTCAAATTGAAAATCAAACAATAGAAAACGTAACAGAATATATATATCTCGGAGATAAAATACAAATAGGAAAAGAAAACCAAGCGGCCGAAATTTCTAGAAGAGTAGGTCTCAGGTGGGCAGCTTTTGGCAAACTCGGATTCATTCTTAGATCTAGGGACACCCCTTAAAATAAAAGTTTTCCAGTCGTGTGTTCTACCAGTCCTCACTTATGGCCTCGAAACAATCCCGCTAACATGCAAAGCAGTTAATAAACTTCAAGTCACATAACGAGCGATGGAAAGGGCTATGCTGGTGATAAGTTTACGAAATAAAGTTCCAAATGAGGAAATTAGAAGAAGAACGCAATTAACACATGTTAGCAAAAGAGTAGCGCCGCTAAAATGGAGAAGGGCTGGCCATATTGCAAGACAGAGCACAGAGAGATGGACAAGAGAGTGCAAAAGAAGTGTTGGCAGACCTCAAAAAAGATGGCGTGATGACATCCAGAAGATTGCGGGGGAAAACTGGATTAGGGCTGCTATGGACAGGCAGAAATGGAAAAATATGGAAGAGGCCTACATTCAGGAGTGGATGAGAACAGGCTATTAAGAAGAAGAAGATACTTTAATAAATATATTTTTGCCATTAATTGCCACCGTCGAATGAACTATCAGGCGCGGCAGTCACTCTACTACTTTGCTGCCTGATAAAACAAATAACTGTTGTTGCCATTGCGAAGCCTAAGCCAAAACGAGCTCCAAATTATAAGTTGGGGATTTTCCAAGTTGGTGGCACCTTGTAAAATTCAACCCCTCTTCTTTTCTTCTGGATTTGAACTAGGGCCTAATTTGCACGCTTAAAAAACTGCTGTTTCTGGCCTTCGCATCTTTAATTGTAAATTGTCTTAATTTCACTGTATTTAGCTTCTTTTAATCGGAATTAACCATCGAAAATTATGAAACTACACTATACTACCTATAGTGGAAAAAGGATGAAAATAATACGGCGTTAATTTTGATGATAAATAATAAACGTTTTACTGAAAATTAAGTTAATCAGTCCCATAATTTCTTGTTTTTGAAATTCGCAACTGGAGCTAATGGAGCTGATACGCAGACGGACCTGTTTTAACTTATTAGTATAGTTGGGATAGTTAGTGTAATTTATCTGAGGAAAAATTAATAGGGGCCAGTTTATTTAATTGTCACTTAATATCGATGCTTTAACCTGACAGATGCGTGATATAATTACTACTGTATAACAATATCAAAACAAACGTGACTCATCAAAGTACAAGATAACGCTTTTAGTGATTATTATTCCTTCTCCTTTTATGATACCTTGTACCACTTATGCCAGTAGGATAAAAACAGAAATCATTAATACCAGCTATAAACTAAAACGGATATACAATATAATAAGTATAAGCAAGTAGTTTAAGACAGCCGGATTTGCAATCTTTTTCCGATGCAGCTACTAGCTTGGTCTGGTTTTTACGTGTGTTTATTTAATTAAAGTTATATGTCATTAGAAGTATTTATATTGCGGATAAATTGTGGTCGGTCAAGCTTTGACAATTGCCTTTTAAATTTGACGCACATGTACGATTTCGCTCTGATAAGAGTTTATATAAGACCTTTCTAATTTGAATCATTAATATAATGATTATTACAAACAAGCTTATCTAAAAATTTTTACAGCAAATAATTGTTGAATATATGTATTTTTTCTTTCATTGAACTTCGAAAACTATCGCAAGCTCTCAAATTTTCTAAAGTAATACAATTCATTAAATTTGACAAATAATGCATTTATCCCTAGTAACGATCAATTTTCAGCCAATCACATTAATTTACTATCGAATAAATAGTTTCGATATAGATAAAGCCTTTATTTTATTCGCAATAGAAAGCTGTATTTTTATCACCGTTATCAAGATAATGTTTTCTATTATTATCTACGTCAATACAAATGATATTGGATAGATTTAGATCCGGTTCACAAGAGCATTATCATTTTGGAAAATTTGTTGACACCGTCAACACTAGGAAATTTGTATGGCTCCAGTTCAGTCTGTTTTGCGATTCGCAACATTACGGCTAAAATGGGACAAGAAAAGTTCTTTCAAAAATATAATAGAATAATAAATCCATTCCGCTGATAAAAAATCACAAATGCCATATTGATACAGAGTTAGTAAGGAAGGTATAAAACATTAATTTATTAGTTTAGGTAATTAAATATTTATTAGGAATATGAAATATTGTCGCCTGTGCCTGGAAACCCCTTGACTATTGCCGCCTATGCCCGGAAACCCTTTGAATTGCCGTGCGACCGTTTTTGTGTTGCAACATGATTTTCTAATTAATGTTAAAAAGGTAAAGATTTTAATTAAAACAAACCTAACACCGGTGAGTCGTGTATGCAATACCCGGTTGCAGGAGTGGAGTTCGTGAGCGCCACCAGTTCTACCAGCTAAAGTGGAAAAAATCCGCTGGTGTTTTACGGGGTTGTTCGACACGGGCAATAATCTTACAGTGAAATTTAAAAACAAAGGAATGATCACAAAAAACTATTAAGTAATTAATGCTCTTACAATATGCAGATTGTACTGAAACCAATTCTGTTGGTAAACTCGGTACTATATGCCTTACACCTAAAAACTCTAAACACTAATACCCGAAGTGATCACTTTGGTTTACCTAAAATTATTACACATATGTATGCATTAACTAGTAGCTGCATTAATTATAAATGTAGCAATAATAATATTATCATTTAATAAAAAGTCACAATAATTATATCAATCTAGCAGATAAATAAATAAATAAATTAAAGCTATCTTAAAGCTTGGCCGACAATGCTAAATTTATATTTAAATATTAAAGAACTATCTTATCAATGGGCAGGAAAAATAAAGAGATTAAATGAAATCAAAGTCAACGTTACCCCGTTAGATCCGAGTTAGATCGAGTTGAAAGTCTGCTGCTGAAAAGGCTGCAAGCTCAGCAGTCGAGGTAAAAGTGCCTCTGCACTAAGGCGAATGTGAAACTTCTCGACTCGAAGGCGAAACCCTGTAACGACTCCGGGCGCCTGTAGCAAAAACCCGGTACTGGCTTCTGGCCCCGGTAGTGAAAACCCGGCGGTACCGGCTTCTGGCCTCGTAAGTGAAACCTTGCAATGGGACCCTATAGTAAAACCCTGTAATAACCCAATACTAATTAGACCAAGCCCCTTACATCAATGAAGAAATTATAGCCCTCCTTGAATATATATTTTTTATATAAAACAAATCACCCCAAAAATTATCAATGAATGTTCAGTAACCATCAGCAAATAAAAGAAATACGAAAGGTGCAAATAACTTGAATATATAAAGAAATACGTATGAACCACCCCTAAATAATGTAAACTTCCCCATATGATCAAAACTAAGGTCATATTAAGAAAAAAGTTCAGATACGATAAAAGGAAAAGGTTAAAATATCCTATTGAATGCAATGCAACTGGTGGTCGATGTAAAAAAATTAACACAGATAAAAGCAATTAAATCATTAAATTAGACAAAAAAAACTTTAGAAATATTTACCTTACTCGAGTTGGAGGGTTGCCTGGGAGATCAACTGCCTCGGATTTAATGGTGAGCTCGGAAAGCCTCTAGATATAATGGAAAATAACCTTTAGCGTCATGGCGACCATGTGCCGGCAGGCGGTAAAAAAATTAATTCCAGACAAATTTTACCTAGTGTAGTATTTAAATCCCGATAAATCGGTCGTGTCAAACACACACTAGGAACTCAACCCAATTTCAACCCAATATCCCCTAGAAGGGTAGTATAAAACGCAATACTAAAAGCTGAGTCACCTCAGCAAAACACAACAAACGAGATCATGGGTTTCAGTCAATTTGATTTCACTTTCACGGAATTAGAGAATCAACGTCAGATCAGAAAAAGTGGTAGTGCAGAGAAGACTGGTTGAAATGAAGAAATAGTCGATACGAGGAATACTTCTAAGATAATAAACGAGAACTAAGCGTTGTAGAACGACTGCGGAAGCAATAACTAATGAGTTAAAATTAATTTTTTCAATAAATAATTAATAGGAACTATTGCTAAACGGGATAATAAACCTTTAAAAATCCAAATCGACAGCAACAATTATGGGAAAATAGCCCATTACTAATAACCAGGGCTACCAATCGAATATTACAAAAGTTATATCATGCCACGTGAAAAGATAAATATGAAGTAGAAATCCCAAATATCAAAGTCCCCAAGATAGAACTACAATATAACCTCTAAATCCACTAAAACATAAGAAAGGAAAACAAACACTGACGATTGAACGAAAATTAAAGAAAAATATGGAAAACCACGAGAAAATATGTGAGGGACAGGTCCTAAATCCCTAAAGCTCTAAAGCACTATGAGGAGAAACAACAATGAGTAATCTGTGCAGAGATCAACAGGTCTAAGAAGAAAAGAAGCAACAGGTACTAGTTTTTACTATTGAAGAGAACGAACAATGTAATAACTAACATCATTCTCGATTTTTTTTTATGGCAGTGGCACACACACTAAAGGGAGATCCTATGGCGTTTGACGACCGCGTTAAACAAGAAAGCAGCAGCAGATCTCAAAGCAAAACTGTAAAACAAGCCATATCAGCAACAGTCAAACAGTTAAAGCCATATCAGCCTGAGATTAGAAGTGAAATATTCAAACCGGAAGGAGTATATGAATCTGACTGATCTAACGAGGATCAAAGGTAGGTTATTAACTCAGTTCTTAAAAATACAGAGCTGCAAGTAAACGTAATTATTGTAATATAAATAAGCAAAGTTAAACTAATAACGTAATATCTTATTTTAGTTGTTTGATCAAACCTAAGCGTTATATATATCCACTCTAGAATAAAGACAGTCACAAAGTGCTGGAGGACAACATAAGAAAAAGATGATCAGAATAACCACTCACTGCAACAACAGTGTTATAATAAATTATAATAATAATGTAAGTATAATAAAATTAATTTATATTAATAAATGCTGCAACTGGAAATCCACTAAACTTATTGACAACAAATCAAATAAATGAATTTATAATTAATTAACCGAAGAGGTTAAAACTCAATAATTCTTACCACAAAATATAGAATCTTTTGTTGCTAAATGCAGCAAATAAAATAAAATTTATAAACTTTTACAGTGGCAAAATCAGACTGTTATGGTATGCGTTCCAATTAACTTTAGCTTTAGCTAAATTATACCAAAGCCGCATCCTGTACACACTAAGATAAAAAAAATATAACTTCTGCGCAATTCTTCCTACCTATCAACCCTTATTGGAAAACACCTAGATCGTCTGGGTTCAAAAACACTCCACTTGGAAAGAATAGACGGACAATGTGGAATAGGATTATAACGTTGTAAATGTTACTAAATACAGTAGTGCGATTTTCTCCTTTTACTATTCGATTGGTGTTATCGATACTCTCGCTACCTTACTTCTCGCCACCTTACTTCCGGTGTTCCAATCTGCTTGATAGGTACATCGGTTGGAGATGTGGGATACCTATATTCTCTTTTGAGATAATTGAGAGCCCTTCTCGCCGGAGCACTCAAGACGAGCAGGCTGTTTTGCGTATCGGAATTTATCATTGCTATTTTTGACCCTGAGATCTAACTGCCGCCTGATGGCGTCGTTGCAGTATTTGGCAAATTTAGTATATTGTATATCTTCTAAAATAGCGCCTATTATACGCTGTGTAATGAACTAGTGTGGTAACCCCTTTTTTAAAGGTATGTTGGACACGAGTGTTTTTATTTAAGATGGCTAAAGTTATTTATCATTTAACTAGAGTCCTTCTGTGGAATAGAATTCCTTCTGTGGATAGAATTCCTTCCGTGAAATAGGTTTTTTTTCTTTTGGTGCTGACCAAAAACACTCCTCCGTCAGTCAGCCATACAGCGGCTTTTTTGCCAGCGTGACACAACCACATGGTGAAGACGTACTTCACAGGAGACGCCAGTGTCTACAACTCTACCAGATAAAAGTAAAATTGATTTTAATTTATTGAAGTGCCTTAATTCTCTATAAAGTCGTAATATATCATTTTAATTAATGAATTTATAATTAAACGACTGTACGTCGTTTGTGTTAACTATCGTATACAGCTTATCGTTATATATCATTTTAATTAATGAATGCATAATTAAACGATTGTAGGTCATTTGCATTCCTTATCGTATATAGCTTATCGTTATGTATCATTTTAGCTAATAAGTGTACAATTAAATGGCTGTGGGTCGTTTGCTTTACTTGTCGCATATAGCTTATCGTTAAATATCATTTTAATTAATGAATTTAAAATTAAACGACAGTAAGTCGTTTGCCTTAATTACCGTGTATCTTGCTTACCGTTATATATAATTTTAGTTAATAAATTTATAATTAAATGACAGTAGGTCGTTTGATGTCCATCGTTTATAATCTCGTTAATTCTCGTTTCATGTATTGATCTGGCTATCCTGCTTATCGAACTTACCTTTAAACATGTTGTAGGTTATCTAATTTTGTACATTATATATACTTCTACATCTTTGCTTAGTTGCTACTACGGAGATACTTAATTTAATATTTATTATATCTGATATTATCTCAGTTAGAGAATTCATTTGGCTAGAGTTAGATTATCCGATTGAATTATTTTGTACTGTACTTGGCTGTAAAGCTCATGGCAGTAATTTATTTCACATAATTGAAATTCCCTAATTTAATTTGTCGCCTTGATATCGGAATCGACTTGAGCTCAATTCGTTTATCTATAGATATTTAAGGGCTATATATGTACATATTTATCTCAATGGCTATTATATTGATTTGGTATTATTGAATGATTGTTTATTGGTCTACTGATATTGTCGCTGCCACGGGATTGATTTAGGTTAAGTTTGGTTAATAATTATTTAATTTTTACTTGCATATATTTACTGGCTATACCTATACGATAAGATTTGGGTAATATTAATGTTATAAGGCATAGATTAAAAAGTATTTTATTTTGCTTTGATTTAATATTCTGATAATATAGGTGAAATATATTTTTCAAGAGAAACTTCTCATTAATTCATGGGCTTTACCATAACCTCAAGTTAATTTGAGATATGATTAATTGTCCTGAAAGGGTTTGTGTAAGCTATCATACATAAATACATAACTTATTTGGAATCTTGATGTTTATTTTGGTAAATTGCCATCAACCCAAACTAATTCGTGTATCCATAGTTTTTCACCGTGCTTACACAGGGTATTTACCTAAATTTTATTACCCTCGTTTCAAGGATCAATAATCAGTGATAAATGTCTAGTAAAAAAAATGGTGGCGCCCGCACCTAACTGCCAAGACTTAGACTCACGCCTTAAAAAAATAATTGAATCCGCTAAGTAAACCTGACATATGGACCGCCTAATGACCGACTAACAAGTAAGGTTACATATTTGACACTCAACGCTTAAGGTTGGTTACAAGATATCAGCAGAAAAATGTGGCTTGAGCGCCAAAAACAAAAAAAAATCATTCTAGGCTCTCAACAGCTATTTGCCACATGGCCAAGGTAGTTGCTAAAGAACAAGCCTAATCAAATTGGTCTCAGCAGTACTTCATCTATTAAGCTATATATGTAGCTAAATAAAAACATCACACAAATATTATTAATAAAATCAGGAATACGACAACTACATTTTCGGAACCAACTTAGGAATCATGATTCATAACGGCTACGGCTGCGACTACTAATTCAACACATGCTACATGCTTCAAATAGTTGTTTGAAAAAAAGATACTTGTCTTAGAATAAAGTTTTTCATAATCCTATAATTTGCATTTTAGTTTTAATTTGAGCATTAGTCTTGTATAAGCTTGAATTTAACATGATCATGTTTTACGTAGCTTTAGTAACGATTGTTTAGTGTTTATCGGTGTTTATCTTTAGTTGCGTTATTTTTTTAATGACAGATAATTAATAGTAGTTTTATCACGCCTATTTTCTAATTTTTACTTACTTTTCTATTCAGTGTTTAATGATAATTATATAATTTTTATCTGACTTGTTGGTAAATTAAATTTTTTCGCGTGCCAAGATTGGTTAACGTAGGTTTAATTTATACACCTTATTTTAAATAACAGCGAACATTCTCCTCAACTTTAATTGAGTATTTATTTGAATATACTATTTTTTATAACTTTGTTTTTTAATGGCCAGTTTTCTTTGCTTACATCAGCGTATTTTCGGTTTAGCTATCTATTTGTTTCATTTATTATTTTTAGTATTAGCGTTCCAAAAAAAGCAAGTAGTAATAATAATTCATTTCGTTTATTCGGGCTCAATAATTGATTTGTTTTCAATTGACTTAACTTGCGATTTGGATTTGTGATATTTTATACAGGCGTCCATTGCTGATTGCATTATTTAATTACTCATATTTTGTTTTATTGCGAAGCTTAAGCCAAAACGATTTTCATAATGCAATTTGAGCTTTTTCTGACTTGTGCCGTCTACTAATATAAACTAAAGGAGCCTAATTTTATACGTACTTTACTCATTTGACATGTGTACCACTTTTTTCTTTTTAGCACGAATCAAACTTGAACTTGAATTATTAATTATTAATTGATCATTTGAAAAACGCACGGTACTACTTCCAATACCTGGTTCTGAAAGTATGTAATAAATCTATATATACGACTGAACAACAAATTCAGTTGCAGGTATGTAGTATGCACTTATAATTAGCACCAAATAAATGTCCGAGATTCAAAACCTCTGTACTTGAATATCATTAATTTTATGTTTGCGTTACTTAAGGCATTGTGCGCTAAATGCTAATACATCTTAAATATGCTTACAATGCTGACCGAATGAAAATGACATATTTTTAACGAAGAATTTCCTCAGTCCATGTTATGGCAAACAAGTGAGCCAAGGTTTGAGGAAATGTGGCATTACTATTTCCATTTTTTCGTTTTTTATCATCAATTCTGCAAAAGGTAAGATTCGATCAAACATATAAACCACTTGGTGTGACCAATATAATTCTCGCGAGATGACGGCATGGCGCGAGGCTTAATCAATGTTATCTTTTGACCACATCATCATCAGCACGCTATCGTCGGCTACATCGTCAAAGCGGTTTTTCAATGCGAGATGAGTTGTTTTAATTTGCATTTAACTACATCTTTTTTAAAATATATTACTATATTTACTCATCCTCACAAATTACTTCGTTAAGAAAAGTACATAGGTGTGTGCAAATTATTAAATATCTCTTCTTTTTATTCATAATATCTTGGCAGATGTGATGTGTGATCTGCGTCTATTGATGTACTCATGTGAGAAGCCTTCGTAACGAGCCCCTTTTGATTTTACCTGGATAATGATTTGTTCTGTGTATTGGCTTCGGTGGATGCGTTCGAGAAATGGAAGTGTGCAAGAGTATATTGTACCAGATAAGCACCTTTGTGGGCCGAATTTCTTGTAGAATGGATACATTTGAGAAATTGGCCATCAATGAAATTATCTGCATCCATCTGCAAATCTACATTTCCAAATCGTCATATAAAATGAATGAAATAGTAAAAACGATGATTAGATTAAATTTTAGTTTAGCTGAGTCATCACTGAAATTGCAGTTTGAGTGCGGAGCCAAATTTCATCCCAACATCTCCTGGCATTGTCTGCCTATCAAACAAACTATTGAAACCGAAAATAACAACTAAATTAATGTACTAGACATGACATACTAACAGCAACCTCGCAACAGAATAGTATATAAAACCAAATTGATCTCGTTCGTATCTTTAATAACTTTTAATACCCACTAGGAAACAAAGGGTTAAAATCAGTAGTAATTGGCCTTGCAGATATAGCAATTAAATTGAGTGAGCTTAGAAGGGACGCTGTGATAAAATTCCTTAAACCGAACTTTCATCCAGAAAAAATCATTGAATCAATTTTCACTGCGCTATACACCGAACCATTCAGAAAGTTTCCGAAAGTTTTTCATGATGGCGCCTCATAGATCAAAATACTCCGTTGGTAAAATAGCCTCCCATTTGGATTTCCGGGTGGAGGCTGGCTTGGGGGGGGGGGGCGTCATCAGGCCCAAACGTCTCCAAAATAGAAAATAGGCTGCGATTGGACTTCTGCAACATAAGAGGCATCGACACCGATATTAACTCGGTTCACCAGCACTTAACATCAAATAACCCTAATATTTTAGCTCTATCAGAAACAAAAGTAAAATCAAGCACTACACATGTTCACTTGAATATGCCCGGATATGACCTTTACTCCCGATTTCGGCATAACTCTGGATTAGCTGTTTTTATACGAGACGATATATTATGTTGCAATGTGGTTCAAATTAAGCACCGCTCGAGCAACCAAATTCATTTGTTGCTTTTATAGACCACCTAGCGAACACCAATATAATTGGCTTTTCTCTAATCTTGGCAATCAAATTGATTTTCTGCAGATCAACTATTCAATGGCGGAAATTGACATAATAGGAGACAACGAGGATGAAGGACGAGAAGCCGAGTCTTTTGCTATACGTCATGGACTTACACAGCTGGTTGATGAATCACGTTCCCTGAGCGTCAAAAATATTTTGCTAGCCTCCTGAATTAATTCTTAACAATTAATTCTGACCTCTACACCGTAACTGTTGGGCTCATCAGACCACAATCTTATCTCCGCAATCTATGAACATGCTATCATAGCACAGGAGCCATAGGCTCCCCGAAAGGTTTGGCACTACAAATCTACAAAGTGGCGTAATCTTTGCGAGTTTTGTCTTTCTTTTCCTTGGATAGATATCTGCTTTAGGAATCAAAACAACTGTGAATCTGCTGATGAGACAGCTCAAGTTATCCTAGCTGGCGTGGAAGCTTTCATTACCTCTTCTATGAAACGTATCTCAAACAGTAAACCATGGTTTGAGAAAACTGCTCAAAAGCGATCAATGCTAAAAATGCCTTCTACGGCAAATGGCGCCGAGATCCGACATCCGAAAATCGAAATATATTCATCACGACTAGAAACCAGTGTAAGCGGATCATTGACGTGAGCAAGGAGGGATATAACCAACAGATCAATAACAGGCTTTTCAACTGTCCTAAAAGGTAATGATCCTTTTGATCTGTTGCCAAAGCTGTCATCAGGGTTTCCCAAAAAAGCCAATCCCACCACAGACCAAAGATGATGGCTCAATAGCGGAAACGGCCAAGGGCAAAGAGAATATTCTTGCCGAAATGTTTGCATCAAATTCTACCTTAGCAGTCCAAGGAAAGACTCCCCCAACTATCCCTAGAGTGAGTTCCTCAATGCCAGGTCTGGTCTTTTGTCAACGCGAAATAAAACGAATACTCAAAAGCCTAGACACTAACATGTCCACAGGACTGGATGGCGTTCCCGCAATAGTGCTTAAGAAATGTGTTGCTCCACTATGCAGGATTTTCTCCCTATCAGACCGAACTGCATGCTTTCCTACTAGCTGGAAATGCGCTCAGGTTCAACCAATCCCGAAGAAAGGTAAAAAAACGATTCCAAATACAATTGCCTTAGTTCGCATCATGCCCAAAGTCATAGAGAAGAGAAAGTAATCAACTAACAGCTCTTAATATATCTCGAATCGGCAGGTATCATAAGCGATCCCCAGTATGACTGCGGCAAGCACAGATCAACGAGAGATCTTCTCATTTACGTGACCTACCTGTGGACCAAAGCCATCGAGATCTGCGGCGAATCTCGTGCAGTGGCTCTCGACGTATCCAAGGCATTTGATACGGCGTGGCTTGGCAGATTGTTTAGCAAATTGACAGCATACGGACTACCACCAGCACTGCTTTCTATGGCTTTCCAATTTCTTAAGGGATCGAAGCATCTGAGTAGGTATTGATGGACACCTTTCGGAGGAATTTAAAATCAATGCCGGAGTTCCTCAAGGGTGTATATTATCTCCCACTGCTGCTCTATATCAACGGTCTTTTAGACAGGACAAACAATTCTATTTATAGCTTTGTATACGACAGCACTCTTATATCCTCATTCATGTCGCAGACTCCAATGACCGCTGCTCGTTCCCAGCGCGAGCGAGAAAATCAGATTGCTGCCATCAATGAACGTCATCGTGGCATGGAATGAGGAAAACAATATCCAGTTTAACGCACAAAATACTCAAGCAGCTGTTCTCTCAAAAAAAAGCAATCATCGCAGGACCTGACTTATCAATGACAGAACGAACAGTGACTCTGGCCTCATCTATAAGCTTGCTGGGCATCATTGCAGAAAACAACAAGTCTTGGCATAATCACGTCACCAAAATCGCCATGGCAGCAGCACAAAAGCTAGGAGCACTCTATAGAGCAAAAAGAGTTGTATGCACCTCATCAGATATTACTGCTCTATAAGGCCCAGATAAGATCAAAAAGTGAAGTCTTAAAATATAGGAAATCAATTACGACATATCAAATAAGATGTCACGATTATTCATTCATCTGTGTATATCGGTCATACTAGCCAATATTTGCAAAACAGAATAAATCAACACAGGTGCGATCTTAAAATCAAACTGCTCTTAAGAAACACGTCCAAAAGTAAAGTCATATGGAACCAAATTCTAAAATCATAGCCCGAAACGGGAATTCCAAGAAAAGATTGAAAATAAAGAACAACATGCAACTAATGACAAATCGGATATTACTAATTAAGTAAAATTTCTTACAACATTCTAAACTGACATTTGTACTTCACAAATATAATCTCAATTTTAGGGTCATTCAATTTGGTTTGACATTTTGCTGTCAATGTATTTTTAGTTTGACTGATACAAAAGTTATATTTAAATTATGAAAACAAAAAGATTTCTGTTATTTTATTTTTGCTTTCATTACATTTTACATTTTATTCGCAGATTAGTGAACTATTACTCTTTTTAAGAGACTACCACTTAAAATATTACTTGTTTAATTTTTTGTGATTGAGCGTTTCACAGAAACTGGCGCCAAATGACTCACAATGCCCTTCTTTATGACAATGCGCAAGCAAACTTTAGTTATTATTTCATTTAAGCTCGATTAAGTATTGGTCCTTTCAGTCCTAATATTATCTAAACCCGTTCAAACATATACGTGATAATTATAACACGGTGTGAGGTAATAAAACATAGAATTATTGGCTATAAATATTTCCATGATATTCTTACAAACTGGCTCTTGCGGCAGTTAGAACAGAAACTAATCTTCAGCAGTTTGACCTTGCATTTAAAATACTCCGAGATTCTTGAACTTGATAGTTTTAGCCTGTTTGATAATTTTAAACAAATATTAGCTTATAAAAATATAAGAAGATACAGATTGATTATTATGCACAATATTCAAACAATAATTATTCGATTAGTTTTATAAAGTCGTAATAAATTTCGTGGGCATTTGATAATATTTTAAGTACAAATTATTATTTAAATAGGTTGTGTTGGCTGGGCATTGAAATTATTGCCCTTCTTGGGAAATTTCATGTAACGCTTATATTCTTAGAATAGTACCTTCTTTGATAATTAGGATCCTAACTCAGCCCACACTACACCTCTAAAAATAAAAGCTCATCACAATGCTCCTAGAAATTAAGTCATTGTTACAAATTAAGGGGATTCATTTTATAGTAATATAACATATCCTGTCCATATTTTGAAATTAAGTGTGAATGGAATTTATAATTAAGCATCACATTCTTCACCACAACATCTTCCGTCTATAAATGTAAAAGAAATACAAATAATTTGTATTCATCCCGACCTGCGATCGTCATTTCTTTGCTTAAAATTATTTTCATATTTCGTTTGATACATCATGCTATTCCTCTCGCATTCCTGCTTATACCTGCTATGTTGTTCTGTTCATCCTTTCCATCTATACTGCGACGGGGTCGTGTGTCAAACCTTTGAGGATGATCTCTGTTTGCCTACGGGTCCCATATTATGTCTGTAGCGAACGTAGTCTTCTCCAATCCATCACGTCCATAAGGATTATATTAATTTTAATTCGATATCCTGTAACTACATCTTGTTAGTTTGCTATATGTATTAGGCTACAACTGTGTCGCCATAAATCTATGTCGATTGCTTTCAATCTCATTGTGATTCTTTCCAATCTCTCCCACATCTTGGAACAATAATGCAGGGTTCTTTCTACGATGAATTTGTATAGCTTTATCTTGATGTTATTTGCAGTGTGTCATATTACCGAGTATACCTGCCTTATTGCTGATAACGCATCTAATCTCTTTTTTTCTCTTTCTCCATTGCTCGGTATCATTGCCCCTAGATATTTATAATTCTGGCCATATTAATAAATACTACACGAGTTGGCCCATCACAGTCTCTGTTGTCACCGACTCATTTTTCGGTGGTCGCCCCACACTTCTTTTCGTTATTATTGCTCTCTACTCTATTAGTGTTTTAGTCCATCTGTCTTCAGCTTGTCTGGCCACATGCCCTGCTCAATGCCACTTCATCTTTGTTATCTCTTCTATGGCGTCTCTAAAAGATACATCTGTTGTAGACTTTGATGAGTTATAAGTATCAGCACTAAATAAGTAGTTTAATATATTGCTATTCAATTTTCAAGTTTACACTTCCATACTTTATTCACAAAATATTGATTTCAGATTTACCGTTACTATTTGCTGAGTTCATATTTTAATAATATTTAGAAGTGAAGGTATTTCCAATTTTGTCAGAGCTTGTGTTTTGACTATAGAGAGATAGGAATATCAAATATTTCTGCAGGCCCACATAAAATAGATGAATTTTCAATTTAATTATATAGTGTTTTTCTGCTAATTTCCTACTGGTAAGTACGTTATAAGTGCATAAAAGGCTTAACCCGAAGTCACGCGGCTTCTCAGGTTCTACTATGGTAGAAATATTATGGCATTATATGATGGTATATGGCCAAAATTAACATCCACTAGGAAAATTAAAGAAACTCAAGGAAACGAATGGAGAAAGGTTAAATTGAAAAGTAATGAAAGAAGGAACAATCTCAAATACTAGAATAAACCAGTAAGAACAAGGACAGATCGTCTTGGAATTTGGACAATACAGATACTCTTGCTTTGAAAATCCGGACATATTATTTACCAATAGTCCTTACTTCCTTTTTAATTTCAAAACTTATTCAACAACCTAAATAACGAAAAGGTCGCAGAATAGTTCAAGCAAGATCCTTTAGCCGACAATTATTGCTGCAACGTTAATTTCTCTTGGATATAGTGTTTTTCCGTCTGTCATTGTACTTGTCATTTTCTGAAATCTTTTTTAGCTGTAATTAGTATTTCATGACCTAATTATTAATCTAGTGTTAGTATGATTTTCGACTTACCGCATTGATTATTCTGAAATTGATGATTTTATTTGAAGCCTCATATGCAGCTCTATGTTTTGCGCTACCTTGTATCCGATATTTTTTCCACTCGTTCCATCTCACTTTAATTATCATCTAATAATTTCTCCACTTAATCTGAAATAAATCCTAAGATTACGATTTGTTAACCGTATGGCATATGATTTTATCTTCTATGGATTCTTCTACCTATATCATCATTCCCTCGGTTTTCTCTTTTTTTTTCTGCATTTCGTTATTTTCTATTGACCATCAGGTTGTATATCGACGCAAGGTTGGTTCCAATTTTTCCTGAGTTAATACAGAAAATGATAGAGCCTGAATCAACTGTAAATTAAAATATTTTGGCTTGGATGAACAAATGGCCTGAGACACACACAACGCTGCTGAGTAGATACTCGACTAACATTAACTCCTTCTGGCTGTCGAAGGTACCGCGAGTGAAGCTATACATCTAAAGAAACCAGATGGCACGTTTACCAGGTCCACAAAAGAAACTCTGGAACTACTGACGGACACACATTTCCCAGGGTCCAGAGTCATAAAGATCAGAGCAGGCCAGAACCAACAGCAAGGCATGCAAGGCCAGAAAAACAGATTGGAAAAGAGCCAACGAGATTGTTACATTTGAAACATTAAATGGGACATAGGGGAATTCCAGACTTATAAGTCGCCCGGACAAGATGGAATCTACCAAGTTCGGTTGCAGAAAGGGCAGGACATACTAATGCCACACATGTGCAAGATACTTAAAGCATGCATAGCGTGAGGTCACATGCCAGCGGTATGGCAAAGGGCAAAGGTCGTATTTTTGCCAAAAATAGGCAGGACACCTGACCAAACGCCAAAGTCACACAGACCAATAAGTCTAACTTCATTCCTGCTTAAAACACTGGAAAGACTAGTCGATCGGTATATCCGCGACAACATTCTCTCAACAAAACCCCTTCACGAGCGTCAATATGCGTATCAACCAGGAAAGTCTACAGATTTGGCCCTGGACTATCAAAATAGACTCCTGATAGAGACAATAGACGATAAGGGAGTGGCACTAGCCACCTTTCTGGACTTAGAGGGTGCTTTCGGCAACGTTCCAGCCAAACACAAACACAAAGAAATCTCCCCAACCATCTGAGACTGGATCCAAACAAGCCTAAATATGGGACAATAAGTGCCACCATAGGTGCGGATACGGTTACGGCGCGGGTGGGGAGGGGCTGCCCCCAAAGAGGGGTCCTATCACCAGTACTGTGGGTCATTCTGGTAGGTAGTCTACTAGACCTTGAAAATAAGTGATACTTCTGCCTATGCTACACAGACGACTAGCCATAGTAGTCACGGGAAGGAACATGGGCTATGTTTGAACAAGAGCACAAAAGGCCTTGAACATAGTAAGCAAATGGTGTGAAGAGGAGGATCTGTCAGTTAATCTGCTGAAAACCACAATAGTCTCATTCACAAAGAAAAGAGCATTAAAGAATCTGAAAAATCCAATGCTTACCGGGATAATAATTACCTTTTCAAAGGAAGTCAAATACCTAAGTGTCACTTTTTACCAAGGTATGACTTGGGGACCGCATCTTAGCATGGTCACTCAGAAAGCAAAAATTGCACTAGGCAGATGTAGGCGACTTTGCGGGAGAAACTGGGGGCTGAGCCCCGAATTGAATATCTGGTTGTACAAAATGGTGGTAAGGCCCATGCTAACCTATGGCTCTATAGCCTTGAAGGCGTACAAAGGCTAGCATGTCTGTGCGTCTCGGGGGCGATGAAAACAACTCCAACTGCATCTACCTCCATTACATATCCTCGTACTGGGGAATGTAAGAACGGTACAGTACCGGCTCAAGCAAGGCAACAAGCCCATCGTTGAATGGGAAAGGCCCACAAGCTGGAAACTAGAGGGCAGCGAGGAGATCAAGTATCTCTTCGAAATGCCATCAGACGAAACAACCTCTTTCTATGGGTTTAGACCCTTCTCAGTAGCAATTGTATGCAGAGAAGAATGGAAGGGGGGCCTCTTATAAAAGCGAACCAAGTATGGTATACTGACCACTCTAAGACCGGTAAAGGGGTGGGAGTCGGGATCCACGGACCAAGGTCAAATATCTCCATAAACATGGGCAGTCAAGCCACAGTGTTCCAAGCAGAGGTCGCGGCAATTCAACACTGCGTCATGGAGATAGAGAAATTGAACATTAGAAAAAGGAGGGTAGTTAACTCTGACAGTAAGGCCGCCTTAAAAGTAGTTACCGCACACAAGGTCAGATCTAGACTAGAGTTAAAGACTGCATAAGTTTCCTTGAAGAGGTGGGTCGTAACAATAAGCTCACCATTGCGTGGATTCTGGGACATGAAGGCAATCAAGCCAACGAAGAAGCCAATAAACTTACAAAACGGGGCGCAAATAAGGTTACGTTGGGACCTGAGCCCTACTGAGGGATAGCAGGAAGAGTCTTCAAAACAGCAGTTAAAAGCTGGATAGATAAACGATCTCTAAACTGGTGGTTACAAAACACCGGGGCAACTACAGGCCAGAGAGTTCATAAAACACGGCTCCCTAAAATCTACGGCAGATCTACTTAAGAGGAGTCCCAAGACGATAAGAATATTAGTGGGTCAGTTGACGGGGCACTGTAGAATGAACAGACACGTGGAAAAGATCGATCTGATAGATAATAGCCGTTGCAGGTTCTGTCAGGAGGAGAAGAAAACTCCAAAACACGTGTGGTGCGAGTGTAAGGCTCTCTGCAGGCTCAGGTATGCAAGGCTAGGAGAGACCAAACCAGGACCTGCAAGGTACATGGAGGAGCCGGTACACCGTTTGTGGAGTCTGATTAGGAAGGCCAAACTGGAAGAGGTCCTCTAAGCATGATTCTGAGAGTTACAATAAACCTGCATATGTTGCAGTGGCAGAGGGGTACCAGCGCCAACTCCCTTCAATTCTAACATTAACTCTTTATCTGCTTCCTAGTGCGCACTCGGCCACCGCTTTTAAGTGGTGAGTTTCCAGATACGCAGTTAATAGTGTTCACATAAATGCAGCTGCCTTTTCTCAAAACGTTCTGGCTACAAGGGCTGAAAAATTAAACACCGAAGAAAAACCAACATTTTACTCTGCACGTTTTTTTTTAATCTGCTGAAGCCGAAATCAGTTTGGCTGGCTCAATGCTGAGACAGGACCTCTGCAAGTAAAATTAGAAAGGAATTAGCGGCCAACCACGTGAGCTCACAAAAATAACAAAATGGCAACAGATAAAAAATAAAAGGGAACACAACTGCGACAAAAACAATGAAAATCTCATTTACGGAATAAATCCAGTGCAATAAACAAACAATACACTAAATGTAATAGAAAATGTACTGTCTGAGATTAAATAGGGTCTGGTAGAAGATCTCCCACAAGAGTGTTCCCCAAATTAGTCCTCCAGACATAAACACTGTCAGTTGCAACGGCTCACGGCTCACCTTTGAAAAGTCACGCCATGTCTGTTCAATATATTTGAATGAAGATAATAGAAAGAAGCCCACGCGCAATCTCAACGGAAGTCTCTTTCCAAATTTAAAGTAGCCAATCCTTGCAAACCTCCAGCCATATTTCGCTCATAAAATTTGGCCCATGCTTCCTTTTTTATTACGTTTCACTATAACAAATTGCTCCCACGAGCCATGACGTCATCTAAGATCCAATCCCACTCATGCTTTTTAATGTTCCTCCAGCCAACTACGTTGTTCTGCGACACTGGCAGGCACCGCTATATACCGCACTTCTAATCTTTAATAATAATGCACCACAAGCGGTCTCAAAATCAAATAATTATCAATCATAGCTAATCCGAGTACACATTCCTAATTGGGACAGGGTCACAAAAATGCGCCTTTGCAATACTGCGTACAAGGCAAAATTTCAAGTCCAGATGACAATTCGATTCTCGAAATGAAATCTCACGAAGAAAATTAATTAAGAAAACGAACGTTATATTAAAGGAAATCAACGAAAACCGAAATATCATGGCATGGTATGATGGTACATGGTTACAATTAGTTTCCACCAGGCAGTAACGATCAAGATAGCAGTAGGCTAATCGTTCGAATATGACGTGTAGCGGGCTTAATTATACAGTTGTTTTTCCTTTCTGCACTTTTAAAAGCTCTCGTGTGGGGTTCCCAGTTCTCCATAGGGCGCCTCGCCAGGTCGCGGATAGGAGAACGCTTCCCAGATATGAGCGGCACCGAGGAAATCAAATACTCGGGGCGGACCAAAACAAGCATGATACAGGGCAGCAGCTGTACCATCACTGTGTCAAATTCACTGAAGAATGGCTTCCTTTAAGGACTTGGCAACAGCCATTTCTAGGCGGGAGTCAAATACTGACCTCAACCGACTAGAAAGTTGCGATGGGGAAGGCAACGTAAAACCACCCCATAAGAACTTCCTAGAGCAGTTATCATGCCAATAGACTTCGATGACAAAAATGTTACTGATCATGGTTATCAGATCCCAAGGTCCGGCAGGGAAGGATACACACAATCAAACAGTAGGGCTTCCCAGGTCGTCAGCCAGCGAAATCCCTAAGGCCAAAAAAAGGAAACATGTCCTCAACACCTAAGCATCGGAATTTGGAACGTACAGAGTATGTACGAGAGCGACAAAAAGCATAACATTGTAAAGGAGATGAGAAGATTAAAAACAAACATACTTACTAGGAATTAGTGAAACTCACTGGCTAAACGCTGGACAATGAGCTATACTTGGTTATAGAATCTATTACGCTGGAAATAATACAGTACATCACAGAAACGGCACAGCAATAATAGTTGCATCACATTATTCTGGTAGTGAAAGCCTTCATTCCACATTCTGACAGAATGATACTCTTACAATTAATACGAGCAACACCGGTGGACTTTAACATCCTGCTGATATACGCGCCAACGGCAGATAAAGATGAAGCAACCAGCGAGGAATTCTACGAACAACTGGGAAACCTGAGGAAGATGACAAAAAAAACATGAAGTTACATTGGTGATGCCAAGGTTGGCAGAGGTAAGGTAGATGAGGTCGTGGGAAACTTTTTCCTTGGGGAAAGAAACGATAGAGGAGATAGACGTATATGCTTCTGCCAGGAATATATACTGCTGTTAAGTAATACACTTTTCAAACTCCCCAAGCGCCGAATATACTCATGGAAATTCCTTGCCGACTCACCGGAGAACATCATAAGAATTCAGATTGATTACATAGCAGTATCAACAAGACATAAAAACATGATAAAAACATCAAAAACGTATCCTGGTGCCGATATCCATACTGACTACAGTTTGGTGGTATGTAGAATGGTGGTGAGAGGAAAACGACTCGAGAAAAAACCGTGCACAAACACAATAGATATGAAGAGATACCCAGAAACCGAGGCAAAAGTACGAGAACAACTAAAAAATAAAATAAAGGACATTAACGAGATCACGTCGAACACAAAAGAGAGATGGGAGAAAGCAAGGGAGGCTATACAAACAACATGTGCGACTCTCTTAAATCGTACCCGAATCAGTTAAACAACTCTCCACGTGTTTTGAAGCCAAGCGCTTCAACCAATAGGGGAGCTGGGAGTTCTTATCTTGAGCCTGCGTTCAATGAGTAAACGCTGCCTTTATAAATAAAACGTCAGTTCGGCATATATGTATGTCTCTTTTCAATAAGATACCGTCTGTAAGAAGAAAGAGATAGAGATAGTGTTGGCGAGAATTAACCGTAAAACGAGGCACGCAACAGGCTTGTATTGTGCTTGTATTCAGATGAGATCTCGTTTATTGATTTTCTGCGCGGCGACAGGAAAATTTGTTGATTGAAAAGGAACCGAAAAGCGAAAACTACCATTTTGTTTGTTCGAGAATCGGCTTTGTTTGTAGTGCTTTTTGTGGACTGTATTCGCGAATTTTGTGTATTAAATCCATAGACTTAGTTATATGCCTATGATTAGATCCTAGTTCGACTCTGTCCACGACCCAGCTGGCCGTATAATTCTGACGTTTCCAACTAATAATGCACATGCTCGAAATATGAGAATCCATGAAAAAATAGAATTTGGCTGCACTAACATCAAAGGTGCCGACTCAGAGTTGTATAACTGATTCGGTGACGGTATAAACTGTGTCGAGACAGACAGAAGAAGAGAGAATGGAGGACCGATGAGATAATGGACATGATGGATCAGAAACGTAAATTCAAGAATAAAAATACAGAGAAATCGCAGCAGACCCAAAAAATCATAAGAACAAAAATTCGAGAAGCCAAAGAAAAATGGTTTTCCAACGAATGCAGGAAAATAGAGCAATACGAAAGTAAATACGATAGTTACAATATGCATAAAAAATAAATTCAATGATAAGCAAAAATAAATAATATAAGAGATAACGATGGGAATCTCATCTCGGAGTCATCACGGAGTCAAACGAGAAAAGTTGTTTGCATCGGACAGGACTAATGATCAGATATGTGGAGAAGGAGTATCATTAAATCAGATGTAGAAGAAGTCAGTGCAGCACTAAAAAACAAAAAGACAGCAGGTCGGACAACCTACGCGGCGAAATACCAAAGATCCTATGTAGTACAGGCAAACAACTCCTTGACAATCTCGTTGCACTTTTTAACAACATATATAACAGCGGAAAAATCTCAGAGGACTGGCTGCAATCGACATTTGTTGCAATCCCGAAGAAACCAAATGCCCAATTCTGTGATGACCACCGAATTATAAGCTTGATCAATCACATTACCAAAGTGTTCATCAAGATCATTCATAGAAGAATATAATATGATAAAAATGAGTCAAATATTGATAGATCGCAGTTTGGCTTTCGGAAAGCACTTGGAACTAGAGAAGCAGTTTTCGCACTCCAGGTACTTGTACAGCGGTGTAGAGACGTTAATAAAAATATGTATCTGTGCTTTGTTGATTTTAGAAAGGCATTTGATAATGTTATGCACGAAAAAGATATTCTACGAAAGACAGGTATTGAGACAGAGATTTTCGGATAGGTAATGATGAAGGGACGTGTATGAAAGGGGTGTATCTCATCCTCACTCCTCTTCAATATCTTCTGCGAGGAGATATTCAAGAAATGTCCAGCAGCAGCAGCACAGATGAATTACAACAGACAATGGAAAGGATCAATGCAGTCAGTGAGGAGTACGGCCTAAACCTCCACTCGAGTAAGACAAAATGGATGCTGATAAGCAAAAATCAACAACCAGCTCGACAGTTACGGATAAACAACATACTAATTAACCATGTGGAATCTTACGCATACCTTGGCGCCAAAGTAAATGCGAAATGGGAGCAGGCCACAGAAATCAGGGCGAGAATAGAACGAGCTAGGACAGAATTTAACAGCATAAAAAAACAACTTATAAGCAAAGATTTGTCTGTCCTCTAAAAATACGATTAGTAAAATGCTACATTTTCCCGGTCTTACTATATGGTGCGGAGGCTTGGACGCTGATAGAGACGCCCATGAAAAAACTAGAGGCATTCGAAATGTGGGTGTACCGATGCATCCTTCGTATATCCTGGACAGAACATATCACTAACATAGTGGTAATCCGCAGAATAGGAAAAGCAAAAGAAATCGTGAGCACAATTAAAGAGAGGAAACTTGAAAATGTGTCACATAATGAGACACGATAAGTACCACCAGCTTCGACTGATAATCCAAAGAAAAATAGATAGCAAGCGAGGGCCTCGTGGCTTCAAAATCTACAAAAATGGTTCGGGCTCACATCAATTGAACGATTCAGAAGTGCTGTAAGCAAGATTAGAATTTCCATGCTAATAACCAACGATCGTAGCGGACAGGGCACCAGAAGAAGAAGAAGAAACCTCTCGTCAACTCTTTTTTCTTTAGGAAGGCTAAAGAAACTCAAGAAAACTAAAGGGAGAAAGGTTAAATTAAAAAGTAATGAAAGAAAAAAACCATTCTTAAACACTAAAATAAACCAGCGAAAACAATATAGGTACGCTTGCTCCAAGAAAGAGGTATACAAGTATTGTAATTAGGGTCCACTACATCCATACAAGGTACATATTTTATAAAATTAATTAGCTATGGAACTCTTTATCTGAAAAATATTAGACAATGTTACTTTGTTCACAAAATTGGAGCACCAACTCCCAAACCCTTCTTTCTTAATTAAATATTTACTTCTAGTTGACGTGTGACCCACGTCTCCCCTTCCGAAGGACTCTAAAGAAAACGGTATTATCAGAACAGATGGCCGAATCACCACAGCGACACGAGAATAAAAATTGCTGCATATTTAACCGTAATCAATGGAAGAAGTATTACTATACTATGCACTAGGAAAATATATGACAATATTATTCCATATGTGCCTTATTTTGAAATTTAATCTATATTTAAATACCCTCACTTCGGACATTTTTCAACTCATTCTTGACAGAATGGCCAATGTAAAATAATTAAAATTTAAGGAATAAAATGAAAGCTGAAAGTAACCTTTAAACAAACATGAAATACAAAACTGTGACACAGTATATTGAAAATGCCGAAATTGCAATCAAAACTTCATTACATAGTTTTTGATGTGTAAACATCTTACGCGGCGGTATGAGGGTAAATCTCGGAAAATTGACGTAAGTGTGTAAGGGGATGTGACATCATAACCCATGTGCAGTGATTAGTGCGCAGCTACTTCAGCGCTTCCTTGTAAAACATGTTCTTTCTAACGCCAGAATATAGGCAACCAATTCCAAATAGTGGTTGGCTATATTCAGGCGTCACGAAGACGAAATATACTCGTTACGAGGACTGCTCAAATATTTGTGAAGCATACAAAATACCAAGGGCTTTAAAAAATTATATAGTTAAACGCTGTTGAAGCAATACATTAAATTACACAACCGATGTCGATATAGGATATGTTTACACATCAGTGTCTCGAGTACCAGCAGACTCACTCATTTTTTTATAGACAGTAGGGCTTTTCATTTAAATATATTTTAAGTCATTTCTTTTGTAATCATTTACAGGTACGGCATTACTAAACTTTGTTTGCATTTTGAGGCTATTTGGGTATACTTGGCTCTTCAGTAAGCAGATGTTTCGCACCCTCTGTATATCTCCCCTGAAATTTAGTGACGTGAAAAGTAATTGCCACATTAATAAGATCGTTTTGATTTTCTTTTATTTTTTTTTTCATAGATCTGAAGGACATACTTTTTTAACACGTAGACTGAGTATAATAATATATATTATTCGAAATGTCAGATAATCTAATTTGGTATTCATGCAGTCCAATCCGTAGGAGATTTATACGTGGGTAATAATGGACTTTATTTTCATGGGAATGAAAATTAACCTGTGTGAGGTTTTGTTAAATTTTGGAATTTTTTAGTGATGTGACTCTTCTATTTTATCTGCAGAAATATTCAAATTCAAATTCAAATTCAAATTCAATTTATTCATGTAATAACACAAGGTGTCAAGAGGTTGTAGATACACAGGCATTTAAAAGTCAATTATAAAAATATTCTAGTAGCAGGTACAACAATTAGGATATATAATAATGTATACACATTTATTCTGAACAATATTATTGTTTAAAACTTATGGGACTAACAAGTCTGAGAAACTATTTATGAGGAATTCATCAATTGAGTAAAAACATTTAACAATTAAGTAATTCTTAACAGTAGTTTTAAATTTTTTATAGGTAACACTTTAACAGGGTTTGGCAATACATGAAGCATTTTAGGAGCATAATAAGAAATGCCTGTTTTTATTTTATTTATTCCATGGTATGCAGTATATATTAATTCATTATTTCTAGTAAAATGGTCATGGACACTGCTGTGTGTTGTGTACTTGTGAGTATTTTCCCTTACATGCAGAAGACACCGCAGTATAAACAGACATGGGACTGTTTGAATCCCTTGGTCAATAAAACTATGCCTACAGTCGGCTTGATAATCCAATTTGGCAATTATTCTAACCGCTTTTCTCTGCAGCTTAAAAAATATTTTAGCATTTGGTGCATGGCCCCATGCTAGCAGAGCATAAGAGACTCTAGACTCAATGCATGCATAATATATAGTTAAAATAATTTTTTCAGATATCACATTCACACATCAAGTCATCTCTTTATGTGAGAAGAATATGGATGCTTCAAAATATTTGTGTATGCTCAAATATGCGTTTGTATGAGAAAATAAATAAATATACCTATAATCAGCTAGCCGATATTCTTTGTAGCATAAGTAATTTGTATATGTTCATTGAATCACCTGTTGATTATTATTTTGCAAAATGGTAGCTCTGCGTTGTAATCCTACGAACAAAAAGGTAAGAAGCGTAAGTATTTGAGATTCCAGCATATTTTTAGGCAGAATATAATAAATCCTGACAATGACACAAAGAAATCTGGCGTTTAGTAAACGGCCCCGTGTATGCTTAGCACGTTTTACAGTCAGCCCTTGTTTAGCAAGGTATCTATGGTAGAACTGAATAAACTGCTCCAATATAAGTGACCGAAAATGAAGTTTTATTGGCATTTATTGAATGTGGACTTTGCTAAAAGATATCTTTTTTGGAAGAATTCTCTCGTGTTTTAGAAGAAAAATCTGCAACTAAGATTTATCTTATTCCAAGCCCTTACCGCTTTCGCCACTGATAATTCGGAACTTATTTATCTTGCTGCCTTATTACAAATTGGTTTTCTATTTTTTACCCCACTCACTGGCTGCAACTTTAATTTCAGCAAGAAATCACGAAGTTTTTCAATTGATATTCATGATATTATTTAACCCTCCAAATACTGCGAGCGTCTTTTGGCCCCGCGGAACAAATCTAGCTCACTAGTGGGTTTTAAAAGCTCTAAAATAGGGCGCATGTAACTATTATCAGCAGTCCATAAGTAAGAAAAATGCACAACTCTATGCGCATATGAAAAGGTGGTTTTACTTATCCTCAATTTGTTAATTGTTGCGCGTTAATGCGTAATGTTTATCGTTTATTGTAGTGACAATATTAAAATGTATTAGCCGGTAAAAGTGCAAACATGACCAATAAGTGTGTAAAAAGTCTAGGTAAGTAAAACTATTTGTCCGTTGTTGGTATCTTCACCGATATTTGGGAGTAATTATGGTTGGGGCATTTTCGTCTGATCTGTAGGCACAAATGATCCCATCAGTATTATAAGGCGTATGTTACACAGCCATGAAGCTCCTATTTTTTCACAGAAAGAACTTGAGGAAGAAGTCCTGAGGGCGGTAAGTGATTTAGATAATGACGTCCGAGATATTAGATGATTTAAATTATGAACCCCGTTCAGACAGAGGGGTAAGTCGTGATAATGACGTTGAGGATAAATACCGTGCATCTATTTCAAAAAATAGAATAGTCATGAAGATGCTAAAGGCTCAGATTTGTCGTCAGAATTTGGGGAATAGCCTGATACATCTAATGAAGAAACTTAAGCTACTCAGCCAGATGATGAATATATGCCTGGCATTATTAACTGGCAGACATCAACAGTACATTTTTGTCCAAGATTCAAATCGTCAGAAGAAATAATGACATAGTTTTTTGAATATTGGGAGAGACTGTTCTGAGCTTGATGTTTTTATGAAGATATGTCCTAGGAGATTGATTGTACCAACAAAAGAATATACATACTAAAAAAAAAAACAAATATTCAAAACAAAATACCCAGCACATGGGCATGTATCAAAATATGACCGTTCTTGAATGTACATTAGTCATGGCATATAACAAAGCAAGGACGTTTCAAAATTATTAGTCTAATCACGAATATATTTGCAATCGTGTAATAATAGAGGCAATTGAACGAGATAAGTGTTTGTTTCTGTTGTCTAAACTGTATTTTGCTAACCCTAATGATAAAGTGTCTGAAAATGAGATTCCAGAAAGCAAGAACTGAGAGCTCACCAGTCAATAGATAAAACGATGGTGAAATTCAAAGGCCCTTCATCTTTGAAACACTACATGCCGTTGAAACCTACCAAAAGAGGAATCAAAACATGACAAAGATACGATTCAATTACTCGCATTTGCTGCTGAAAAAAACTCAATGCTACAGAAGGTATTCTTGGAGAACGTGCGGTGAGAAAGCTGTATAATAAATTCGGTCACCTCACGTATGTGTGTGTTTTGATCGTTTTTTCACAAGCGTCGAAGTAATGAATACGATCGACTTTCCTTGTGTTGGAACCTATATGTGTAATGTGCAAATGCTCAGGAGAGATTCCAACTTTCATGTCCTAAATGGTTCAGGTACAATGGCTGTGAAGTGGAAAGATACCAAACATGTTTTGGCAATGTTAAATTGTCACTCGACCTCCGTGGGTGTAATTAGAGCAGGAAAAAAATTACTTTCTTGTCCTGATATAATAACTTTTTACAATAAATACATTGGAGTTGTTAATCTAGCAAATCAAAAAATATCAACATACCAATTAAAAAAAAATCTGCAGAGTAGTGGAAGAAAGTCTTCTTCAAATTACCGATGACCGCGATTTGCCATTGTTTCCTTGATCCTGATTTGCTGCTGGCACCGGTATTTGATTATCTGCGAGATCTTCAATTTCACTTCCATAAAGTTGCTCATCATCGCTGTCGACTTGTTCGGCATCTTTACCATCTGAATCAGAAGTTGCTATCTCTGTCTCATAGTTTTTCTCATTGTCGTCATCAGTCTCAAAAAGATACGGCTCACTTTTAATGTCGAATCAGAAGATGCTATCTCTATCTCATAGTTTTTCTCATTGTCGTCATCAGTCTCAAAAGGATCCGGCTCTATTTTTAACGTGGAAAAGGTTATCGTCGAAAGACTGAAGTTCCTCTTCAGAAAGCCTTCGTTTAGACATACTGCAAAAAACCAATAGGGGAAATATGTCCCACTTAAAAATATTATTAGGACATTACTGTTTTAATAGGATTATTCCTAAAAAATTTAAATATTTCTAACAAAATACTGTACGATATTAGAATATATACTACTGATATAAATCTAGACAAATATTTACTTACATGCCGAAAAATCTCAATGAAGATGGAAATAGAGAACATACAAAAAATAAAACGTCGAGCACATGTGAAAATCAAGCAGTAAGTGACGCTGGAGGCCACGCAATGCTGTCAATTCTGTTATACTTTCTTGCTTTTACACCAAGAATCCCACCAAAAAAAAACTACGTTTAAATCGCAACACATTTGTGCCAGTAAATATTTTTAAACACTTAGGGGGGTATATATATCCCGATGGGACCAAAAAGTTTAAAATAAACTGAAATTGTACAACGAACTTACCGATAATGGCCAGTTGCCTAATGTGATGCCCAGTAATCACTCACCGTTTCGAAGGGGATTTGGTGCTAGATATATTAGTTGACGGTATATGTTCGGTGTGTGCCAAGGGTAAAGTGGCATCACATATTATGCTGTGTGATACAAGTGCCACTTTTGAGCTCCTGGAAAGGAGTGGTTTTCACCTGTTGGTGTTGGAGTGATTCCTGGACCTACCTTCCATGATAGCATCTTTATTAATTTTAGACTCGATTCCGCGGAAGCGAGGAGTGTTGAGTTTAACTTGCTGATTATCAGGGCCAAGTTGTCTTCACTGATGTGGCGGATAATATGAAGTATGAGGACATTAAGTTTAGACCCATAACACCGATATGTCCTCTTGATTTTCACAGTATTGTAGAATCCTATCAATATTGTAGAATCCTATGATTTGTTAATGCTAATATGACGTCTGTAAATCAAAAATTTCATGAATTGGTTGACTTGCTGTAGGTAGTTCCTAGAGAGAACCAACCGACTCTGAGCAGACATGCACTGCTTGTTGCCAGTTGAGGCATTAGCTGCACTGTTCTTGAGGGGTATATAATAAATATGATACACCAGGCAATTGGGAGAGCACAAACACTTTAAAAATATGTATAAGCACGTAATTAAAGATCACAGAAGGTCTGGTAATGATAATATGATTAAAACTGCTAGAAGTCCTGGCAAATGTGTGTGGAATGTTACAAATATTAACAAAGGAAAAATAAAGAAAGATAAATTCCTTCAATTGACCCTAATTATTTTAATCACTTTTTTGTCGGTGCTGCTCAAGACCTAAAAAGAGCATATTAGCAACTAATGGCAATCCTCTTGAGTACATGGAAAATTTAGATTTAAATGTTTCAAATTATCAACTTTCTCAACAATACATGATTGTATTGAAGGTGCATCAACTCTTAAAAAATAAGAACAGTACCAAGCAAACCAAAGCATAAGTGCTCACTCTTGCCTCCTCTCCACCCTCCAGAATGTTGTGTTAGATAAGTAAGTTATTAACTTCTTCGCCTCATTATGAAAAGTATCATGAAATTAAGAGCATGTTGTGTGACTTGTTTATTTTCCCACGTGAGGATATCATAATTATTGTTTAATAGCCTTTGTTGGTACTGCCCCTATAATTATTAAATAATGTTTGAGATACAGCTACTTCTGAAAAAGAGATAAATGAACCATTTGGAATATAAGCCACTGTCATCAATTAACATAATTATAACAAAAAAAAAGACGAAGGAAGGATACATTTTTCTGCAGGCTATAGCGAGGCACTTATGACTTCTCAGTGGCATCAATTGTAAAATAGGTGTAATTCCTCATGAGCCGCAGAATAAAAATATCTGATGGTGCAGGCGGTATAAAACCGTTTAAATCCGTGATCCGATATCACTTTTATTTGGCTCATTTTCTACCAAAGAGGGCATGTGCAACGAGTTTGGTTCGAATCCAAATTAGTAAATTCAGCGATTTAAGCAGCAAAACCACTTTTGCCGGTACCCAATTTCGTATATGGTTAGATATGTCTCGCTTAGGCACACTCACGTACACGCTACACACGTGTGTATACATCATGAGATGAGTGTGGTAGGGTAGTGAACTTTAGTCTTTGAAGATCAAACAAAACAATAAATTCGTTGCTCTTTCTTCGAATACTTTTTTGCGGTTACTTATAATTAAAACATTATCTTCTGCTTTGATGAAATAGTGCTGAGATTTTAGGTTGGGATTTGAAATTTAGTTTAGTCACTAGGTTACCAGCATAGATTTAACTTGTTGGCATAATTAGGTAACAAATAACACAATTTCCTATAATTTTACGATCAGTTGAAATATCGTGTGCACAATGATTCAATCTCTCCATCCCTCCGTACTTTTTGCTCATACGCTCTTATTAACCACAGTATCAAAATATTTTTTTGATACATGAACGTTCTGTAGCTAGATTATAAAATATTATTAAAACGTGATCATTTTACTTTATTTACTATATTGACACAGAGTAGTTATAGAGTGTACTAAAAAGCATGATATATATAGATATTTTATAACTACAGATAAAGCTCATCAACACGCAGTCATTGATTTAGATAGAGTATAATGGTTCTATCTGATCAAATTTATACATTTTACAAGGAAGCATTTAAACTATTTAAATGTTTATATTGTAATTATGGAAATTCGCTCGACTGCAACCTGTTCCTAAAAAAATCCATATAAAATCCAATAATCTTCAAAGTCATGGAGCATGTAGTCAATCAGCAATTACCCAAGCACCTCGAGACCCACAAAATGCAGGCGTGCCTCATGGCGCAATACTTTCATCATTCAATCTATCTGACCTGCTGACCAAAACCAATAATCCTGTTTACAGTTTTGCAGATGACAGCACCCTTGTCTCCTAATTTAGATCAGAAAAACTTTTACCACGACTGAGGCTTATAACCGCAGAGAGGAGCAGATTACAACAATTAATCAAGATCTGGAGAAAGCTCGAACTTGGGGCGATAGAAATTTGATCCCAAGCAGCCAAGTTTACCATGAAAGCCATTACGGCGAGCCCTGTGATTATTATGGAAGGACCGTTCATCCCTTCATCCTCGTCAATCGGATTACTGGCTGTCTCGATCAACAACAAAATATCCTGGCAAGACTACATTGCTAACATCGCAAAATCAGCCTCGCAGAAGCTTCGTGCGCTATTTCGCAACAAAAAACTGTTTACACCTCAGCTGCTGCTCTTGCTCTACAAAGCGAAAATAGGACCGTGTTTAATATTGCGCACACATCTGGAGTACCGCACCTAAGTACACCTTAAAGCTGCTGGATTCCATTCAGAAGAGAGCTATGCGTCTCGTCTGGAGTTGACCCAGGATCTGGATAGTCTGGCACATCGTAGACATTTGGCCGAGATATCCCTGTTTTAAAGATAGTTTCACGGCAGATGCTCCCAGGATTTGGCCCGCCTTATCCCGCCTCCAGCAACGACTGTCAGACAGTCAAGACAGATGGCAATAGCGCACCCATTCGTCGTACAATTGGAAATATCTGGAACATCGCTTTACAGGGACTTTTTAACTGCGAGAGTTTCTTAATGTGCTATTTGCCTTATGAATAAGTCTTTGTGGACTTGTGTGTAGGATTTGTGTGTTCCTAGGCTGACCCTACCGGGGAAAATATATTTTTTAAATGAACCGATAAAAACTATATTATCAGCAATTATCTAATAAAAAGTGTGAAAATAATATTTGAAGTGACAAGTTAAATTATAGAAAATTTACGTATAACGTACTTCTATCGCATTTAGAATTTGATGAATTCTTGTGATGATATGAGAGAAACTGAACATCAATAAGGTATGCCTTAATAATGATATGTCACATATCATAATGGATAATGGCTAATTAGCTTCGCCTACACTTCGTACTGATGAAACTACTTATAGTACCTAACTTCATAACTTTGCTGCCTTTAAGTATCACTTTCAATACTAAGTAAAACTAAAGCGTTGGGCCTGTCTTCGAACATAGAGGTCCAAAACCTGTCTTTGATCTACTTCAATTTCAAAAATGACCTTTCTCCATTGCTGATTGTAACCATAAGTGACCGGTACCTTCTTAAGGCAATTTCAATATTAGGAAACCAACCCTTAATGTTTTAATCCATCTCGCCTGACTAATGACTTTTTCATGTTCATCGTAATTTTTTTTTTAATCTCACGGTAAAAAGACTTGAGCTGATCCAATTCCCAATTGATCGTCTAAGATTCTAAGTCATTCTTATATGTCTGGGCTAAGTTTAGAATTGCTGCAAGTACATCTTCATTACTAAGGGTATTCAACTTTTTTGAGAAACCCCAAACGAGTATCACTTAGTTTGTATGCCTAAATGCCACCGTGATAATTCAAATTGATCTATGATTGAAAGAAAATTTCGAGTTCAAAATTTCTTTAATGGAGTTAGCTCAACTTCCAGTGCTTGGACATGGTCAAGAGATGACAAACGCGCGTTTATTCTGCATTTTCACTGTGTTTTATGCTCATATCATATGCAACCAGAATCTGCTATCTCAGAAGCTTTCACCTCATATTCTTCAAAGCTATCCTGATCCCGATCCCGTTTTGAACTTATGAAGCTTATTAGTGAACCTATGGTGAGGCTGCTGTATTCACGTCCAATTGAGGGTTCTGAATTTTACTAGTTTTGTTTACTTGACCCAAAATACCTTTCCAAAATACTGCGGCGTATAGTCCCGTTTCCAACTTTGACATTTTGTTACGCAAACTTAGAGCAAGCAGTAAGTAACATACGATTTCCTGAATCTTATATGTCTTCTAAAATTGCAAAAGGTGTATTTGTTAATTCTTTATAGACTCGAAGAAAGGGTTTTGTAGCAATTGTTCTGCATGACCAAGATGATGTTATTGTCAGGCTTGGTACCACAATGGGCTTGTCACTGTCAGTTTTTTAAGCGATCGGTTAAAAATGTATATCTGTTAGAACAGACCATCAAATATACATAAAGTTTTTCCAAAAAGGCAAAAACTTACAGAACCCAGACTGCACTCAGCAGCAACCTGCACTACAAGATTGAGTGATTACCCAGCGTAAGGTACCCATTACTCATACTTCTAATTTATTTTCTGTCAGTACCAATGCTTAAGAGCCATTGTACATTCAACTCAATGAAGAAGCAATGATCATTTCTTCTTCTTTTTCTTTTTCAGCCTTCGTTTGTCCACTCCTGGACGTAGGCCTCTTTCACCCGTTTCCATGCCTTTCTGTCCTGTGCTGTTTGGAACCATCTTTTCTCCGCAATCTGTTTGACATCGTCCAGCCACCTCATCTCGAGTCTACTTACGCTGCGTTTGGTCTGTCTTGGTCGCCAGTGTGATCATGGCAGTACTTAATGATCACCCCAGTACTTAATGTGTATTTCATTCTCTTTCAAAAACTTGCTCAAGCTTTGAAGCATATTATTAGCTGTGTGGCCCTAGTTAGGCATGAATGCTACAAAGCTTTCAACAGATACGAGTCCTCTAAATATCTAGAAATCAAAGCAAGCTGACCAACGTGACCTTAGTCTGGAGTTGAACTAATGATATGGAATAGTACTTTAACTGTTTTTGGTTCGAAAGACAACTTTATTGAAAACTCGCTTGCCCACTAATGGAACAAATTCCACGCCAATCGTCAAGGATTGGTAGCGTGTACGACAGTTTCCATGTCTTTATGTGATTGCTTAAAAAGTCATCATACTCTGCTATAACCTCTAGTAGTCCCAGGTAGTTACCATTTCTCGGGTATCACCGCATGCACCTCTAAATGCTAAACCTAGTTCCTGAGAACTTCTCGACAGTATTTTGGTCGTGCCAGTATTTGAACAGCACGCCGCCGCACTTCTTTAGAGCAGGTTTCAAAATCAATTACAACATTTAGGTGGATTTTAGAAATTTAGTGTTCAAGCAGCATTTTTCCAATCACAATAACCTTAATGAGTAAAGTAAATTCCGAGCACGTTCAAGAAAGAGTTTGCATACATAGGAGTAGAAGTGGCCATTGCTAGGAAAAACTAAAGCTATGTCCATTTTATGATTTTACCGTTCTGAGTTTTGCGCAGAAAAGAACTTTTTTTGGCAATTTCTTACAAAACTCTTTGCTGCACTTTCATCGCTTTGCTTCAAAGATTTATAATCAAATATATCACTGTAATAATTGAAGTGCTGTGCAGTCCATTTTTATGTAGATATATATGTTACTTTGAAGTAATAAGGTGAGGCCATAATCGAACAATTTTCATTTTTAAAGCAGGTGCGGGAGAAACCGTTGGAATCGGTAATGTATCGGAAACCTCTGCTAAATTTTCTTTAACCTAGAAAAAAAAGTATTGCATTTAGAGTAAAGTAAAAGGTATAAGAATAAACATAAAATATCAAAAAAATAATGTTTGCTTCTCAACCAAAATAACATTAGACTCACTGTTTTTCAAAAGGGAAGTGAATTCGGTCTAGACGCTCGGCAACTTCTTTAAATAGCTTTATTGAACTTATCACTTCGCCGTTTTCAAGCTTCTGAGGCTCAGCCTGATTTAGGCAGGTAGATGAATGTGTATTATCATAACTTTTTGAAGCAGCAGAGCAACTTGGCTTAGACTTCACATAGTCGGTTAGACTACGTGACTTAGCTATAACTTAT
>MU182014.1:558972-575921 GCA_016904865.1 Pissodes strobi | reverse complement strand
AAATCTATATGGTATCCTATAAATGGACTAAAGGACTATATAATTCTAATATTATCTTGTTATTTTGATTATGTTAGACGTATAAGTAATAAGGGAATTGTCAGTCTATTCGACACCATATACATGATTTCTTAGAAAGCTATGAACGATCCCCCTAATTTTCTCAAAGTTGGACACCAAAATATGAAAACACAATCTTATATGTTATCATCATCATGAGTAATTATTTTCCCTGGTTCGTGATGCAAAACCTTACGCACTAAATTTTTCATTTTTCTTTGGATGTATATTTCAGTATTAGCACCTTTGTGGTGGTAATGGTAGTATAGTAATTTAAAACGAGACTTACGTATTAAAAATATATTATATTATTCATACAAATAAAATATAAAAAACAGTCTGACGTAAATACATACAAGTTCATATAAGCGCCGCGATATTAATTTCTTGTGCATTTAATAGGGTAGGATCCATTCTTGTTAAGTTTGAACTTTGAGCCCACTGATCTATAATATTGTCCTCACATTCATAGACACTGGGATAAAATAGTTTTATATTGCTTATTTTCAACTTCAATCGTTCGAAGGTTTCCAGAGATTGTCTGGGTAAAATTATCGTTTTAGCATTCCTATTTGTTACGTATTTTCCCTCTCCATGTGCCTTTTCCCGCTGAAAATGGCTTGACTTTTTATTGAAGAAGCTTAATTTTTGAATTGCATTATTTATAAGAAATATTTCTTTTTCCCTACATTGACAATATTTGCATCTTTTACACCTTCCATTACAATTTGTACACTTCTTCAAAAAGTTTCCATTTTTTCGAATTTCTTCAGTCATTTTTCTGTTTAGACTATATACATTTTCTATATCAGCTTTATCTACAAAATTGTCCAGAAGGAACTTTATCGCTGATTTTTCTTCATTGGTACTATTTTTGGCGACTAATAGCGGGAAATAGTTACCTTGTTTTTGTGTTTTATTGCTTTCCTTGTGCAATGAGGTGGCAGAATTTTGATCTTGTAGACTAGTTTGGTCATATTGCATATAATTTTTTTCATTTATTGCTGCATTTCGCTCTGGCATAATAATTTCTGGAAACAGTATGGAATTTTGTTGAGTCTCCACATTGATTTGTTGTTTGGTTACATTATTTTGTCGACTAAGTCCAAGAATGTCTCGATCAGGCACAATATTTTGAACGTTTGACACACGTTTTTGAGACCTCAAGGAATTTGCGATCATCTTAGGTATGTCACATTTACACTATTATTGTAGCAAAATGAAAGTCACATTGTGCTGGTGCCATCAACCTGGTAAAAGATGCGTTCAGTGACATCAGGCATAATTTATTTGTTTGACAACTGTATAATCATTGTTGTTATAAAAAGATGTGTACACACTTGAGCACGCATACATATGCGTGTGGTATGCTTTAAGCCATGTGCGCTAACCTATATGTGTGATGGCATGAAACATGCATTGAAAAGCTGCTGATACAACGTCCACACTTGAGCAGACATGAGTGTGTGTGGCGACTTGTCGCATGCGTACTCAAATGTGTACATATCAAAATATCGATCAATCAAATATTCTAGAAATAATTCAAATATTCATTGATATCCAGTAAAGCGCCTCCAGCCGAAAACTATATCGGGTCTGGTGACATATAAGGGTCATCGATTTTGCAAAAAAAAACTTGCACTAGAAAAGGGGGCGTCATACAGCGTAGTTTAAGCTAAAACAAATTTATGGATGTCCCATATTTCAGCCAAAAAAAAAACTTCTAACGTATCAGTTTTTACTTTAAGTTGGCGTAGAACTACAAGCCTATAATATATATACTTACGGATTCTAAGGAAAACAGCTAATTACAAGACTGTTGAAATGTAAAATACAAAATGGCGTTTATATGTTTAGGCGTTTAGACGAAAAATACCTTGTCATGCATTGCACTCCGCTCGCTTCGCTTGGTCCGAGAGCGAAACGGACAGACACTAAAGCAAATTAATGTAAAAAATCCATTTCAAATATAATAGACTTCTTTGGTGAATTTTTCGTTAGTTTGGGTTAGGTCTTGTTAGTTTTGCTCCCGGAGCGAGCGAAGCGAGCGGACGTCATGGCGTGAAGTGAAATATTTGACGAATAACTACATGCAGCCGAATAGTGTATCCCATTCGCAAAATCACTGTGCATTTACATTCATTCACCTGAATAAAAGAAAAAGATGAAGACACTAACTTTTACCAATGAATTTTTCTATCTCCTTAGAAGATGCAACGAAACTACAGCAAACGTCTTAAGAATATATTTGGCAACAGTGTGTGGCCTTAAAATTGACGTCTAAGGTATGATAGTAATAAGGAGGATATTTACAATCTAAAATGGAATTTTATATAATCGGGGCTATCAGTCGCTTTGAATTAGGGCGCCCGAAACTAAATGCTGTAAAGGATATATTTCGAGTTTTTATAATAAAATATGTCTAAAATTGGGAAATTTGTGCATTATTAGCGAACAATTATTTTATTGTGTTAGTGGCAAGGAAATTGCCCCGTGTTCGGTGTTCGTGAAAATAGACTCCTAACTCTACTACACTACACTTCCCAATTATTCTACATTATACAATTAAATAGTTATAGTTTATAGTTAGAGACTAATTGCTCTGGTGCAAGGTGTTTCCACAAATATCTTTTATATATTTCAGAGCTGATAATACCAAGTCATATCTAAAATAACTGAAATTTCAATACTAACATACTGTTTGCTTTAAGTAAACAAACAAGCCATTAAAGTATTAATTTTGTAGCTTTATAATAATAATGCCTTTTTGTCTCTAAATATAGGTAATAAGTTTTAGGTAACCACAGATATAACACCAGAAGTTTGATTTTAGCACCTCAGTTTTACAAAGGATACCTAAACACTTTTTATTTGTAGCATTATCGAATATAGATTAAGGGTTGTAGGGTGGTTTTAGGTACGTGTTTTAATAATTAAAGTAAGTTTAAGCCTTGGTTTAAGTTCAGTTGCTTAGTTGAGAACATTGACTTTTAAATAATTTTTTGCACTAGTGTTGAGCAATTTGAAAACATGGTGTTAACCTGTTTGGTTTCCAGATTTAGAGGGAATTATGAAAACGAATCCAAAGATGCAATTTTTTCATTTCCAAAAGATGGTGAATTGAGGCAGCAATGAGTAAATTCAATTAAGAGGGAAAATCCTGCTTACTTTACCCTTAGGCTTATTGTATTGAAACGCATGGAATGAAAGAAAATATATATTTTAGGTGTGTGAAATCCACATATAATATATGATTTATTAATATTGATGAAGCTCCTCAAGCTCATTTAAACTTTGTCTTTATTTCTGAAAGTCTGTTTATATCAATAGTGAAAATGGGTGCTGTTGTCAACAAAATTGTGTATCAAAACAAAAGAAATTACCTCATGAAGTACATGATGTCAATACTGTCGATAAAGTTCTTATTGAAGCTGCTTATTTTCTAAAATAGCGTACTGGACAGCATTTTAACAGCAATTTAAGCATCGTAAGTGACATTTTAACATTTGCAGGAACCCACTCTATTGTTTTGTATTTACAGTAATTACCAACAAGTGCCAAAAATATCATCGCTCAACAGTACAAATTCAACCAGTTCAAAAAATTCTTTGAAAAACATCGAGTTAAGTAAGCGCTTTTAATTTTTCCCTCTCTGTTTGCTATTGGTATCAAAAAATATATATGCAAAAACTAGGCAAAGAAGCTAAAGAAACCTAGTGATGCAAGTCCTTTTCTATTGCACATACTCAAACTGAAAAGAATATGTAATTTTCAAAATTCAGTTTTTTTTTTTATTTAAAGTTTGTGAACAAAACAGAAAAAACTTGTGTCAAATAAAAGCACTCCTCAAAACAAACATTCATTTTTTCATGTCACATTATCTTATTTAAATAATCTTTAAAAAAAACTCTAAGTAACTATGTATTCTTGTTTTAGTTTATATACACTTCGAGACATATTTTGAACAAACCACTGTATATTTATAAATTGATAGCCATAGTCCGCATTTTTTTACATCATAGCATATTATAATTGTTAAACTGCTTATTATACTAATTATTATGTTCCTTTCTCTGATGGGTATGGCCCCCAAACGATTTTTTGCTGTTATTTTGGAAAATGACGCGCAATTAACTATTAAAGTAATTAAGGTTTTTATTTTTTTAAAGATAAAAAGTAACAAAAGTATTTCATAAATGAATTAATGCGTTGTCCATTTCCAGAGACTGCTCCCTATGCGCGACGCCATCTTATATGTAGATACCAGGCCTTCTTGCTTAGAAGGTTCAGGTGTCAATACTATATTTCCAGTGATTTTGTAACGTGGTTCTGCAAATTTGTGTCAAAGCTCAAACTTTGAAGGCTTTTCTGGGTTCAAATATAGTGCATCTGATTTTTTTTGGCTTAAACTACTAAGATATACCCTCTCTAATGCAATTTTGCTTTTTTGCAAAATCGTTGACTTCTATATATCACAAAACTTACTATATTATTAACCAACAAACATCGTGATCATAATCTTAAAATCCAGATTTAGAAATCTGGAACAAGAGTTTTCCATTCATATATATTATGTAAATTGGATTGTTTAATTGACATAGAGGGAGCATATTGTTTACATTTATATGTAAACAAAAGAGTTTATAAAAACTGTTGAGTTTCAAGTCCTGGAAACGACAGAGATTTAAAGAATATGGGACGTGTATGATGGTCACATTATGCAGTGTTTTTTCCTTAGAAATATTTTATGACACTTTTAATCAAAGCCAACAAGCTACAATGCTAATAATAATTTGTCCTTAACAATTTTAACGACAGCAATATGATTTTATCATGGTTCAATAAAATGATCTATTAAATTTGTGTACTCCTAAAGATGATATTAAATCATTTAGGCATTAATATCCATGGATGTAAAAAAAATATTTTAAACTTGGTGATGGTATTTTATTTTTACATGTTAATAATATTTTTACATGTTAATAGTATTTCGAGTTCTAAAATTTAACAAAATGCATATATTCAGCATTTTTATTTTTACGACATTTAATGAGTAGTGGGAGGGGGGGGGGGGGGGGGGGTGATTGGTGGTGAACCTTGGGCCATATTTTGATCTATCGATATAACTTTGGACTGAATGCCCTAACTGCCAATGCATTCTTAACACATTTATCTTAGAAACAATACGTAGATTTAAATCAAGAGAGAATTACAAAAAAATCATAATATTCCGAGAATGGCCCATGGTACACTACCTCATGTCCAAAAAAACACGTATTTTTGAACCAACTAATAAATAAAGATAGAAATACAAAAATAATGCTTAAGTCGAAAAGTCGCACATGTAAGTCTATCAGGCATTGCCTCATATACCAGCGCACAGGTAATTGGTCCAACGACCACAATATATGCACCTGCATAATTTTTCTCTACTATGATCAGCGTTTTTAAATTTGTGCAAAACAAGCCTTTTTCGCCAGCACTGTCCTCATTATCAGTCGAGATAAGATAAGAAATTTCATCTTGACTTTCAGATGATTTCTTCGCCATCTTTTTTTTTTATCTCCAAAAGTTTTGTAGGTTTGCCTCTCACCTTGGAAAATTTTCTTTTAATGTTTGACGTTGTTTCAGAAACATGATGTTTTTACGGATTCTTGTTGTTTCTTATAGCTGCTCCTTTCTTTTTGTTTCTTTATAGATATTTCCAATAAAAAAAATGCTTCTAATACTTTTTTAGGTATATAATACAAAATATACAAAGAATTACAATTTGGTTTTTGAAGTAATATTTCAATAAAAACGTACCGCAAAGTGGAGTTACTTTGCACCTATGAAGGTATCTTTGCACCAATGCTGTAAAAGTATATTTCTGTCAACCATGCCCATTCTTTTATTTTGTTGCTCCGGGAAACCCGTCTACCGATTTTTAGACAGTCACATACGTTATCTCTACCAACTAGACATCGTCTAATGACATCTGTCAGTTTTCGCCAAAATTCTAACCTAAAAATTTGAACGGTTTGAAGTTCCACAAAATCTTTTTGTCATCAAATATCTAATTGGCAAATAGGGGTAAGTACATAAATTATTGCATAAATATCTTTAATATTAGTAATTGTACTTATTAAAATATATTTTAATAGAAAATAAAACTACAAAATACGAGTAGTTTGTTTAAATTTTTTCCGCGAAACTGAGCTTACTTTGCTCCAGTTATATGGTGCAAAGTATCCCTAAATGGGGTTTCTTTGCACCAGTCATATGATGCAAAGTATCCCTGAAGATATAAATTTCTCTGGTTTTTAGATCATGTCACGACAGTATAAGCAAAAATTAGGCTCAAGGAAATAATCCGATTATACTCCATTAGACTTATACGCATGCTCGAATGCTATAAATGCAGGTATGAGTACCAGAACCGCAGCGTAGACCTACAGAATATCTTGGAGAATCCTTTCTTATAAAAGTAAGGGACAGCACATGAGGAAACCTGAAATTCCACCCATTTTCTTGCATGAAGAAAAAAGATGTTTTGTTTCTTGCATCCAAAATCTTAGCGATTTTGGGTTTCCTGTGACTGAGTTGGAATTGGGGCACATAATTGAGGTGTATCTTTCAATGTCGAAAATAGCCCGCTTTCAAGACAATTTTCCTGGGAAAGACTGGACAAATTTTTTTTTACGATGTCATAAGGATTTTACTGCAAGGTTTGCGTCGAACATAAAGAGAACCAGAGCAGCGCTACATGAAGCCCAAATGAGGGAATATATCAAAAATTTGAAAGCAACTTTGGGCGACATAAAGCCACACGCTATATCTAATTATGATGAGACAAACCGCACCGACAATCCTGGGCAAAAGAAAGTTCTAACTAACCGTGGGGTGAAGTATCCGGAGCGAATATGTAATTCCAGAGCAGCATCTTTATTAAAATAGTAGGAATTGCAGCTGGGAAACTTCTCCCCCCATACGTTGTATACAAATCCAAGCACATGTAGGATAGATGGACTAAAAATGGTCCCTCAGGGGCACGCTATGGAAACACTTCATCCTGTTGGTTCGAATCCCAAACATTTGCCGATTGGTTTAACACTGTTATGCCGTCAAGTCTGGGAAAAATCGAGGGCGAAAAGATGCTCATAGGGGACAATTTATCATCTCATTTGAATGCTGAAATCTTAGAATATTGTAGGAGAAATGAGATTTCTTTCGTTTGTTTGCCACTCAACAGTACTCACGTAACTTAACCCTTAGATGTTGCGCTGTTTGCACCATTTAAGAGAGCGTGGCGGGATATTTTATCATGGTATAGGGAAACTTAAAGGAAGTAGGTCTAATATACTCTAAAAGCAGCATTTTCAGCCCCATTACGATTTTAATGGTAAAAATAGGAGAAAATACCTGTGAAGTTCTAAAAGCGGGCCTTAAGAAAAGCGGCATCGTACCATATGATGTAAATCCGCTATTGAAACGATTAATTTCCAAGTATCAATGATAATGGTGATACAACTATCCCACAATTGCCTAACATTGAAAATGCATTTATTCAATGTTTGTAGGATAAAAGACAGGAAGCTACTCAGTTTAAAGATCGTCAAAACAAAGGAAAGTTAACTGTTCTCCCTGGAAAAGCATTGCTTATCCTGAAACTTCTCTTACTGATGTAAATCAACCAACATGCTCCACTTCAACAAGTGCTAGAGAGCCTGAAGAAGAAAATACGTCGGAATATCTTTCAGATGAATATGGACAATTTGATGACCATCTACCACAATTTGAAGATTCATCCGATGATGATATCGATGAAGTACAAGAAATTGAGGAGGATATCGAGTTTAATAAAACACTTGCATCAAAGCGGATTAAAGGATGTTACAAGGGTTGTATTATTTCTATTTATTTATGAAGAAAATATATATCCTGGAGTTATAACATTTTTGGATAAAAATGAAGCTATGATTAAGGCTATGGTTAAATCGCAAAAATTTTGGAAATCGCCCGAAAAATGAGACGAGATATGGTACATATGGGATAAGTTAATAGGTGTAATAAATTCAACTAAGCAAATGTCGAAACGTGGTTTATATTCTGCCATAGAATGTTATAAGTTTTGGATTTATTTTGTTCACGCTCACAGCTTATCTTAAGCTAATAGTTAATGTTGAATTATTTTAACCGTGTTTTTTTTTTTAATAAATACAGCGGAAAACTTTAAAATGCCTTAATTTTGTAACATAATACAAAATATAATTATAGTGTACCTATTTATTTACTTTGGTACAAAGTTATCGTTCACGTAGCTTTTCATTGCCCCAGCAGCAAATTACTAGGCAAAAATAATTTAAATACCAAATTGTGGAAAGTATGACCATTTCATGCCATACTTTGCACCATCATTGAAATGAGTTCTTTGCTCTTATAGAGTAATGAATTTTTCAGGTTTACTTATTTAAAACAAGTAAGTGAAAAAGTGGTTCAAAGTAACCCTGCTTTACGGTAATTATATTTCACTCAAAGATTTTGTTACATAAAACCTGATATCCGCCTTTAACTGCGCAGGGCCACAGCGGACAAGTTACCATGTTAAAACTACATAAAAGTGTGCCCTCAGCCGGGTGAGAATGATAAAGATTTAAAAGTCAAGCGGACACAGGTATCCTATATGGCCCAGGAAGCTGATTACACATCGGAAACCGGTGTCCGGCCTGTCGCACAACCTGGAAACCGCTTGCTTATGAACATCAAGTTAATGGAAAGTAAGTATATAGTTTGGCGGTAGCTTATTAGATAGCGTCACTTTTCGGATATTAGAACTAGTCCAAGGTACATTATGGTCTACCCTATCCTACCCTACTGTTTTTAGAATAAAAGGAAGTCCAAATACGACTTTAAAAGATCCAATTTTTCATCTATATTTTTTAATGCTATTCCCTAGCCCCACAGGAAAAAATTTATTCAGTTGATTTTGACGTGGTCCCATTTCAAAACATAAATAAACTGAATAAAACGAATTACTAAGAGCGCGACACTACATCCGTTTCAGTGATATTGTAGTCATAACTGTCGTACACTTTTAGATTTATATTGCTAATTGTTATTATAGCAATATAATATTCAGATCTAACAGTACATTGCATTTTTTAAAGACTTTGACATTGACTTTTAACACTGTCTATAATAAAATTTATTAATAAGGAAGATTTTTTTTGATGGTAAATATGCACGCGACAAGCATATTTAATTAACATTTGTTCTCATGAATTACTTGCATTGAACAGTAGACAGCTTGATTGTATTAGCTAATAGTTAATAGTTTGATTAAAAACTGAGAAAAAGCGGGAATGTGTTGACACTCGAAGGACTTTGCAAGATCTTTATAAGGAATAAACTCATATACTAAAGCTACGTTTAGGTTCGTACGGAGGACGTTCGAAAAATTATTATATATTGTTGGGGGTTAAACACGTCAGGTGGTGGCTTTTTGGAGAAATTGTTCTGCTTTTTTATCATTACTAGGTAGGATGTTTCCGATCTATTTTTTTAAAAGTAATCAATACGAACTAATTCTAAATGCAACCAAGTTCGCCAATATGTTTGCACAATACTTTGGTTCTGTATATTCCTCCGACTGTCCTGAGTACACAAGAGTAATTTCGCCTAACAATATAATCACCAATGATTCTGATTCAATTTCAAACATTTATTCCGAGTTGAGTTAAGTGTAATTTATACATTCACGAGGAGCTTGAGCCGGACAGCATCCACCTGATCTTACTGAGGAACTGTTCATTCATTCTTGCTAGACCTCTGCACCTCATCTTCAATTGGTCCTTAAGACAGAGCCTCTTTCCTTACTTTTGGAAGTCGTATTTTGTGGTTCCTATACATAAAGCTAAAGAACCAATATAAGAAATTATAGCCACATCTGTATTATAAACGTAATTGTTAAGCTTTTCGAGAATCTTGTGACTAAGTATCTGAGTTTAGTTTAGTCCCCTGAGATCACTAACGGGCAGTTTGGCTTCTTTCTGGGTAGAAGCACTGAGCTCAACATTCTTGCTTATCCTTATTACGTGTTTGGTGCCTTGAAAAAGGGTGCTGAGGTTAATTTTGTTTATACTGACTTTTCTAAGGCATTCGACAGGGTTCCACATGCGATCTTACTATGCAAACTCGAAATCTGGGGAGTATCTGACCCTAAGCTCAATTGGATTAAAAGCTATCTTACGGGTCGTTTCTGTCCCATCTGAGGTCCTTCAAGGGTCTCCTATTTTCAGTTTATTTGTAAAAGATGTTTCCCCATGTTTTAGGCCTTCTAAATTCCTCCTGTTTGCCGACGATCTGAAATTGTTCAATATAATTGTTACTCCTGACTGCCTAGTACTTCAGGAGGACCTAAACAGATTTTAGTGTGGTGCCACAATAATGGAATGGAGCTTAATACATCTAAATAGAGGCTTACGAAAATTTCTAAATTGCGTTTACCCACTATTTTCTATTACGTCATTGACGGCGAGATCTAACCATTCGTTAAATCTATCAAGGATCTTGGAGTTGACGCAGACCTATCATTTGTTGATCATATGGCGAATATTGGAAACATGCAATTTTGCCAAAGAGGACCGTACGCTATGTTTTCGGGGTTAGACCACGAGAGTCTTGTAGGTCCTTGTTCAGGAGGCACGGAATTATGATACTTCCTTGCATCTTTATTTTGGAAACTGTGAGCCTGGTGCATAAAAGGAAGACAATTCATGCCACAAGTACTTCTAATTCTAACAGTTATATTACTCGGCAAACAAACAATCTCCCATTACCGATTCCGAAGAACGCGTTAATTAAGGAATCTCTTTTTTCCATAAAGGTCTAAATATATCACTACTTGTGGTGAGGCAAAGTCAAAAACAGAATGATAAGCTTTAAAACATCTGTATCTTTACTTTTGAGACATAAGGCCTATTATAGCTTGCTGGAATTTTATAATGATGACTCACCTTAACCTCGTGCACTCTTAATAGTGAGACTTTATACTTAGTTTGTAACCTACTTGGATTTATTTTTTTATATTTAGGTTTTTACTTGCTATGGTTTTGGCTTTGTTAATAAGAACTTGTTCTTTCATAACAATAAAACGTGTTTGAATTTTATTTTGAATTTACAAGTCAGCGTCTCCTTTTGGTTCCGGTTTCAGCCTTTCAAGGAAATTAATCATTCACTCATTTTTTACGTGAAAATATTCAAAGCTAAAAACTTTTATCTATGATGTGACTTATGTAGCATGAGCATTAAGCAGGACACCAGAACCAGCTTTTTCAAAAAACTAATTTGAAGGCATCTCTATTCGTATTCGTGAATATTTAACGTAAGGCTGTGGGAATATTTTAGTCAAAACACTTGCTTTACTCACTCCTATGAAAACATACATATTTTATAACGGACGTTAAATGACTAGAACTACAAATATTTTTTTACAAACAAAAAAAATGAAAAAAGAGGAATCTGAAGACAGAAAATATGTATAATCGGCCACCCGTTCAAATTAAAATTGATCAATAGCTTTAAAGAGTGTGGGGTGTTAGTACACTCCGACCTGTATAGATCTATTGTGTCTCCCTTCCTTGGTGCCTACGTTGATGTGATTCTCAATTAGAGTACCTCATCCAGCTTCAGCGCTTTGTTAAAAAAAGCAAGTAGTCTGGATGGTTCTATGGATGGAAGGTCCTCCCGTTCGACGACGCAGCACTCGAAGCAGGCCATTTGCCTGTTCGCGACCTCGCACTTCGTGAGATGGTGTTCCGGGGTTTTCTCCCCCACCTCACAGAACCGGCAACTGTCCTCGTTTTAGTCGTTTTCAATCTTTATTCTCTCCAGGTGCCTTCTCAACCGAAAGTGGCCCGTAAGAAAGCCGGTGAGGATGCGGAGATTGTTCTTACTCAGTGTTATAAGGTTTTTTGATCTTCCTAGTTTAGGGGGCCCTAGAAACATCTTTGAGTGCCTTAACGCTGGAATGCATCCCCATAGACCGATACATTTGGTTCGCTCTTCTTTCTTGAATTCTTCCTTGTAGGTGTGCATCCCTATGCCACAGTAAGGTTCCGGACCTAAAAGCGGAGTTTGTGCTCCTACTTTTGCCAATTGGTCTGCTTTTTCATTGCCATCTATCTCAGCGTGTCCTGGTATCCATTAAACGGAAAGTTTGTTATTCTTGCCTTTTTTATGACAGTGGCACACACACACTAAACTTGAATAGTTGTATGTTATAATTAAATAAATTATAATAAAAGATGTCCTGGGAGTGAGTTCCACAGTAATGCAGTGGTCCAGACAAAGGAGCCATTGTAAAGCGACGTTCTAGGTGTTTCTAGTTGTACAACGAACGAGTGCGTTCTTGCCGTCTGTCGCGACTGTCTGGCGTTGCTGGGAGCGGGATGATGCGGGCCAAATCCTGGGAACATCTCCCGTGAAAATATCTGTAAAACAGGGATATCTCGATCACATGTCTCCGGTGGTCCAGACTATCCAGATCCCGGGTCAACTCCGGGTCGCCGACGAGACGCACAGCTCTCTACTGAATGGAATCCAGTAGCTTTAGGGTGTGGTTAGGTGCGGCACGCCAGATGTTTGAACAATATTCTAAGCACGTCCTTATTTGCGCTTTGTAGAGCACGAGCAGTTGCTGCGGTGTATACAGTTCTTGGTTGCGAAATAGCGCACCAAGCTCCTGCGATGTTAGCAACGTGGTCATGCCACGACATATTGCTGTTGACCGAGCCACCCAGTAGTCCGATTGACGAGGATGAAAGAATGGCCGATCCTGCCATATTGATATCAGGGCCCGACGTATTGACTTTCTTGGTAGACGCGGCTGCTTGGGTTTTTGCTGCATTAAACTGGACCAAATTCCTGTCGCCCCAGCTTCGAACCATCTCCAGATCTTGATTAATAGTTGTAATCTACTCCTGTCTGCGGTGATAAGTTTCAGTCGCTGGTAAAGATTTTTCCTCGGATTTTTCTGATCTAAATTGGGAGACAAGGGTACTGTCACTGCAAAGCTGTAAACAAGATTCTTGGTTTTGGTCAGCAGGTCATTAATATAGATGAGGAATGTGTCTGAGATGTGTCCATCAACTGCAACGTGCAGAGATCGGTTCTTAAGAAAACAGGCAAGCCAGATGCAGAGAGACGGTGACAGTCCGAAAGACGGAAGCTTGTTGAGCAATCCGTCATGCCAAACCCTGTGAAATGCCTTCGAATTATCCAACGCAATCGCTCGAGATTCTCCGTAGTTCTCAATTGTCCTACTCCATATATGAGTGACATAGGCCAATAATACATCTCCTGTCGGTCTCTGTTTGCGGAAGCCATATTGGTTATCGGTAATTATTCTCTTAGTCTCGAGGTACTTGAGTAGTTGCTGATTGACTACACGTTCCATGACTTTGGAGATTATTGGAAGCAACGCAATTGGGCGATAGTTTGAGGGCGTGCCTTTTTTGGAACAGGTTGTACTCGAGCGCCTTTCATAGAAGATGGGTAAATTTCTTTTCGGTAAGACAGAGAAAAAACTTTGGAAAAAATTGTGTAAGTGTTAGTTCGTTGACGCAGTTCTTTATCAGTCCACAAGGTATTCCATTCGGCCCTGATACCTTTTGCATATCTAGTTCTTTGAAGATTTTACGAATGTCACGGTGGTGAAACTTAACCTCTGCCATGGTAGTGTTGATGTTGGATATGGTGGGAAAGCCTTGCCATGCGGGACGTTTTAGGTAGAGTGCGATGAAAAGATTTCGGCGAGCATGTTTGCTTTTTTCCTTAGCTGTAGTTGCCGTGACGCCGAGTTTGTCCGTCAAAGGTGGAAGGGACGTTTTTGCAGTTATTACTTACTGCCTTTGCTACTGACCAGAAATTCCTGGAGCCACTGGGGTATTGCAAAAGTTTATTCCTAGTTAGTTTAGCCTATCTAGTTATTCCCATACCATTCCGAAGCTGATTGCTGGTGAGCTCAGAGCCTTGATGGCTACTTGACTGTCTGAGAAGATAACATTCTCTTTCTTCCTATAGTTTCTGTCGAGATGGAACTGCGTACATCTTCCTATGGCGTTAATTTCAACCTGGAATATGTCTGGATATTTTCCCAACGGCTCGGATAATTTGGTTCCTGCCCAAATACTCCGGCTTCGGTCCATTGTTCAGTTCTTGACCTATCTGTATACCATTTTATGACACTTTGCTGCAATGTCAGAATGTAAGTGGTGTTCTTTTTTCATTCTTCTCTACTTCTTATCACGACCGTGAAGTATTGTTTCAAAATTAAATTTTTTGACTATATCGTTCCTGGGAAGCCCAAGAAGTGGTATATGCTTTGTCAGGGATGCTAATTCACCCTTTCTAAGCCATCCTCCCCTCTTGTGATTCTGGTCAATGCTTGTTTAGCTGCTCCCACTACAACAATGTGTAGAAGTGCGAGGCCCACAATTGCATCGAGTGCTGCTGCTGGACAAGTTTTCATTGCGCCTTTTATGTTTATGCACGCCAGGCGTTGTACTTTGTAGAGAGCTGAGTTTATGCACTGCTTTTTCATTTCCTGGAACCAAACAATCGACCCATAAAGTAGGATGGGTCTTACTCTCATTGCGCACATCCATCGCAGAATTTCTGGTTTACCTCCCATGGTTTTTACTGCAGGGTTTCGGCACATCATGAGAACCCTCGTAGCCTTAGTTACATTTGGGAATATATTTAGTCAAAACACTTCCTTGATTAATTGCTATGAATGAATATCGTTTTATAACGGACGTTAAATCTCTAGGACTACAAATATTTTTTAACTTATACTGTTTAATTTGAAAAAAAAATTGAAGAAAACTGAAGACAGGAAATATTTATACTCGGTCACCCTCTGAAATTAAAAATGTTAAATAACATTTAAGAATTTCGATTCACCGATGTAGCTAATCACGAGTCAGAAATAGCTTTGATACTATAAATAACAAGGCATTACATTCGAGAGTTACAGCATCCGCTATTTGCCCGAAGTCAGTTAGCGGCAAAGTAAAGTAGACCGACGAAGGCTCGCTCAGCTTATGTTACGAAAATACTCATCTTCGAATAACGTTAAGCAAATATCGGATGCTGCAATCCTCTAACAATAATTCTTACTCAGGTAATATTAAGTTCTTCGAAACTCTCTGCATTTTGCATTCTTAACGCGATATTCACGTAAATCCGCTCACTAATGATGGTCAGCGTAGCCTTTTATTATCAAAATGAAATCTCGGAGATTGAAAACATTTTATATACTTAAGTAATATATTAAAAACTGGTTTGCCATATGAAATATTCTAATTTTTTTCTATAATCATTATACTCTGTGATTTATATAATTTTCTAATCTTTTATTGCATAATAACTAAAATTGCATTATCAAGTAATTGATGGAAATTATTATAACTTTAAAACTCAAAGAACGCCTTATAGGATTGACTTGTAGCTGGGAAACAGTCGATGAGGTCCTCTGTCGTTCAAAATTCAAGTTCTTCTAATACCTTTTATTGCCGGTTGAAACCATTCACTCAAGACTAGAGCCAATCATTGTTATCTAAAGATAAAGCAAGAAAATTGTCATAATTAGCAAAAAGGTGGTCTTTCGGGCACCATGCCCCAAATCTACCGCATTAGTTCACTACTGTCAGTATTAAATTAACCCTAGGCACTAGCAAATTATAAGTAAGTGGAATAGCGGGAATGGGCTTAGAAAGTACGTCAGCTCGAATAGATAAAACTTAAAACGCAGTATGAATAATACTACATATTTCTGCCTACTTAATACCTTAAATTTTTCGTATCGCAACAAAATGACTAATAAATAATAATCCCTCGTATCCCATTTTATCGAACAATAACAGCAATGAAATTACTATCCGCTATTACGTAACAAACATAATAATGTTACTTAACTATTACAGCATTCTGCCAATGCAGTTATGCACAATGAGATAACAGCAGTAGCTTTTTTAACGTTCTATTTCAATGTCATAGACAGTACCCGTATTCTATACATATACATGGAGTAAATAGATACCAAGCCTTGGTAGGTACGCTCGTAGTCAGAAAACTTGATAATCTTAGCAAGTGGTAAGTGGTACATTTAGCGGCCAATTATTTGAAGAGACACTATGACTATGACTATAAATATTAATGCTGTCGAGTTTTGTCAGACGTTTTACTTAGCTGGTATATCTTGCTTTGGCAGAGCATTTTAGCGATATACCTAAGTTATCAAAAATAAAATATCGATTTATTAATAATAGAATTATGCATTGTGTTTCAAGACAATTATAACTAAGTGGGTAGCGATTTTAAAATAGTTTGCAATAGGTAGTGTAGGTAATTGCCGTGAGAACAGTTGTATTTACACTTATACAGATCTGCTTTAAGCTGTTTTGGCACCTACTTGGAGTGGGTAGAAAGCTACTACCAGTTAAGGGGACATATAGACAAATAATCCTGACAGGGGATTTTAATGTGCACTTTCTGCATTTTGGGTTGTGGCAGATAGTACACGAGCCCACGAGGGACCCATACTGTCTTGAAAATATATTTTTCGGTTGTGATCTTAAGGTGAATTGTGTGCATGTTGCTAATGTTGGATTGTTAGGCCATAAGGGACAGTTAAGACCAGTTACTCCAATTCTATGTTGATACAAGAACGGAGTTCACACAAAATAAAAGGTTTTACGACGAATTACACAGAAGAGCCTATACGCATTTTATTATAGATTATATAGAGATAGAATCTTGTACATTTAGTGAGTGGTTTGAAACGTTTCAGTGCGACACAGAAATTTAGCAAATTCATGCAAATTCTGAACGGCACCTATCTTGACTTC
>MU182014.1:534034-553972 GCA_016904865.1 Pissodes strobi | reverse complement strand
CCCTTTTTTGATATGTCAAGCTTTCGAGTTTATTCTAACTCATCGTCAGGACTTCTGCAAAAATAAAAAATAAATAGCAACTAGTGCTAACTATTTTTGGTTAGTGTTCTTACCAAAGTGGGTTTACATAAAGAACGGGAGCTCTATACAAAATACAGGAGGATTCATCCTCAAACCGCCAAAATTTTAAATAATCTTCCCTTTATGACATTTCTTTTGTTTGAAGCCACGTGCTACAGCTAACCTACTAAACTAGTTAAACTACTTTCAGGTGAAATCAAGCAAGGTCACCAACAAATCAATTTATTTTTGAATAAAGACTTTTTATTAAAAATTACATCTGAACAAGGATAGTGTTATGTTTGTGTTGGGTGGAGGAACAAGGATGGAAGGTCGGAAAGAGGCAGTTAGGTCAGCAGCGTTCTTGCTTCATACACCTTGCGCACGCATTTCTACGGTATTTACTACGATATAAACTAAGTAACAGTTGGAATGTTTTATTTTATATAATGATTTCGTCATTTTTAATCGAAATTCATTGGAGAGATCAGCCATTTACTGCAGCATCCGATGTGCGTGGAGGCCATTGGTTAGTTGAAAAGGATTGTATCCATGATTTTTCGTTTGACGAGCATGGTGTTGTTTGGCCCGTCATTCATCTGGCGCAGGATGGTCCAGCAACTGCAGGTAGCTTTTTTTCCAGTTTTAAGATGTAACTGTAAACAGAGCTAAGATTCTGAGTGTCACTTTTCTTATTCATATTACTATTTTCTTGATTTATATGAACCATCTCTAAGAATATTCTTTTGTAGTATGGGGTGACTTTATCCAGGATCTCAGCTCCATTCCAATTTATGGCGTGGCCTGATTCAATATGGTGTTCCGCTAGTGCACAAGAAGGAATCAATCTAGTACAGTCACTCTTATGTAAAGTTATTACGGCCCTTTAACGACCTAGAAGTTTGGCCTATATAAGATAGATTACAATTATGACACGGTATAGTATACCGTGTATACAATATTACTGTTTGCATTTAAAGCTAAAGGTGTTTTGGTTTTTGAATATATAAGTGATAAGGTCTTAACTTGTCTTCTCGCTATTCTCAAATCTATTAATTGGAAGATTTTAGTTAGTTTTTCAGTAAGGCCCTCTAAGTAAGGCAACGTTATATATTTTTGACTTGGTGTCGAGTTGTTTAGACTTAAATTACTTTAAGAAAGTTGTGTGACTCTTGCACTTAGTGTGTTAAGTGATATTGGCTGTGAGGGCCTCTCGACGATATTCTCCTCAATCGCATATTGAGTGTTAAACAGGAATTTATTAATCAAATGCAATGGATAAGAGTTGTCCAAGAATATTGTTTTTAGTTTATTTAAAGCCTGTGTTCTTAAGAGTGGGTGTGTTAGTTTCACAGCCCTGGCTTTCATACCCAACAGTAAGTTTATTGTTACTCTCATAGGGTGGTAGGAGTAATAGCTAATAAGCCTGTTTGAGCAGTATGGTTTCCTATACCACGAAGTTCTGAGTACGTTATCCTCAGTGCGGGTTACCAACAAATCGAGGAAGGGAATACAGTTGTCGAGTTCCTCTTCCACCGTGAACTGTATATGTTGGTTGTAAGAGTTAAAAAGCTCAAGGACTGTTTCAACTCTATCCCTTGGTACGGCCAGTAGAAGGTCATCCACGTACCTTTTTACAAAAGGGATATGAAAAGGCATATATCGAAGGCAATCATTAACCAAATCATCGAGCACAAAATTAACTAAGATTGGTGATATTTTAGACCCCATTGGGGTACCAAAAATTTGTTTATATTAAGTGTCATTGAAAATCATTACATTAGACTCGAATATAAATTTGAGAATTATTTCAAATATTTCAAAGTCTAAATTGCAAAATTGGGAGATTGTATCCCATTTATTTCTTAAGCTTTCGCTATTCACTAATTCGCTATTCACTAAGCCTCCCCCCCCCCCCCCCCCCCCCCCCCCCCCACCGTTGGTAATACTTTATTTGAGTTAATCAATACCTCAGGTTACATCAAGTCTCAAACGAAAAATCCCAGTTAAGTTTTGATAGTTCGGGGCACTTACGTTACTACTCGGATAATTCTTTAGTTGATACGTCAGGTTAGCATAGGTTTCCTCAGGACTTTGAATAAAAACCATGATTTGTATTTCAAGTTGGCAATAGAGATGCTGTATTAGGTTTGCTTTGAAATTATTTGTTTTCTTTTTGATTCCCTTCCTGCTAGTCTGAAGAAAGTAAAGGCTTTTCTGCAAAAATATTCAAAATTTAATGCTCCAGATAAATCAACATTAAGGAAAAACGTCGTTGGAAAGGTGTTTGATACCGTGCTAGATGAAATAAAGAACGAAATTTGAGGTAACTATATGTACATTGTTGTCGTCGAAATAACTGATTCGTGTGGTCGTTACGTAGTTAATTAAAGGCTGATTTTCATATATAGGACTGTGCACCAACTGTGCGCCTACCGTGTCGTTGTCACTGTAAATCAAAAAATTATATGTTCCATATAAAACGCACTGAAGCCCTTATTTACATTTTCACATAAAGGACTGTGCTACGACCGTGTTGCGGTCGTTCAGTCCCATTGTGAAAATGTAGAAGACCCGCGACGGCCGCAGCATGGTAGGCGCAAGTCGGTGCACAGTCCTATATGAAAATCAGCCTTTAATGATCGGAAAACTCACGGAAAAAGACCCTGGAAAAGCTTACGTTATAGCTGTAAAACAACTAGAAAAAACAAACATCCTTACAGTTACCCGTTTTACTCAAGAAACATTAACACATTTCTTTTTGCGAATTTGGTTTCTATACATAAAGTCCTTGTCCTGTTGTCGAATGCTGCGCCGTATGGTAAAGGCAGAACAGGATTTAAAATTATTTTAAGAGAATTTAATTCATGTAACTTGCCTAACTCACGGATTAAATAGGGTTGCGGAAACTATTAGAGCTCAATATATTTAATAGAAAATGTGAACAAAATATCCATAAAGGCCCCATTATGAGTGCAGTTTTACATGGCGAATTTGCCCGGAGTACCGTTACCACTTGAGCCTGTCGTGACCAGATGGAATACTTGGATTCGTGCGGCAATAGTTTTTTCAGATATTTCTAAAAATTGAAAGGCTTAATTTCACAAATGTCTGAGGATTGACAGTGCACCCACAAGTATAAAGAAACATGTCTAAATGTTAAAGTGGAACAACAGATAATGTATATTAAGGATAACTATGTGTTTCTAGCAGACAGTATTTTACAACTAGAATAATCTTGTGCAAGTCTACCAGAGTCGAGGAATATAATAGAAACATGTGTACAAAATTGCAAACAAATAGGAGGTGAGGTAGGAAAACAGTAGTGTCAAAATTAAAAAGCTTAATAGAAAAAAAACACAGGTTTTAAGGTTTTAAGGAAGGTCCTAAATAAATGCCAGGGAAAACTAAACCTGCCTTAGCTCTAAAATTAAAATTTTTGCCGTATAACTTCAGTAAATGTAGAGAGATCGTTTTCTTTGTACAAACATATCCTTAGCGATAGACGACACAATTTTTTACTTCAAAACTTTAAAGCACATGTAATAACTAGTGCGTGATATAACTTTTCAAATTAATATTAATATAAGTTTTACATAAATTGGTATAGGAAAATTGTATCGTGATTTAATAAACTATATACAACTATAATTTATTTTTATTCAATTTTTAATCCCCTGATTTGATGAAAATTTTATTTAGAAAATCAAAATTTAATTGTTTTATTACTGCATATTCATTGCATATTTATGTATTTTTTTGCATATATCCTGCATAAATTTAAAAAAATGTGCATATATATTATGCGCATATTCTTAAGGTTTTTAGTTGCATACAATTCGGGTTTTAAAAATAATATTATATGGTTTAACCGGGAGCTAAGGAACATGTGAGAGCATTTAATGCCCTTGAAACAAGTGAATTAATAAAAGCCATAATGGCACATGTACTCAGAAATAAAGTTTTGTATAAAAATATATAAAACAATCGAAAATAAATGAGAACGATATTAGGATACGTATGTCCTATAACTCAATAAAGACAATGTGCTTTGCAATAAATACCCAAAGAGGCAAGACAAAAAATAATTTGATTAAAAACAATTTGTCTAAAGACAAGCTTAACACTTATTTTTCCAATATTGCCGAAAATGTACTTAAAAACACACTAAACACGGGTGCCAATACCATTTTTTTTGCAATCGATCTGATCCACCGTCTGAGGTATTTTGTTTTACTGAGATATAACATAACGAGGTACGCTCAATAAATTATAGGTAGGTAGTTTAAAAATAAAAATAGCCGTGATCTATTTGTTTTAAATTCAGATTAATTAAAACCAATAAAAAATTTATTCGTATGCCGCAAATAAAACCTATAAATGGATTCAGGGAGGAGATAGTTCCGATTTTTTTTTAAAGTACTCAGTGACCCAGATTTTTCCAGAAATTATAGGCTAATTTCATCTGCGGTATACGCTCTGACGCCATAACTGTCTCTTCTACTGGTGTTTCGTTATGGGATTCCAGGAGTCATTGGAGCGGGCGAGAGCCTGGTTTCCTTCTTAATCAAGATAAAATTGAAAGGATTATATTTACTATGAGAAAGAGGAGTGATAATCTCGGTGACAAAGTATCGGAAGTAAGATTCTTAGAACTCATCCTTGAAGCAGGGCTGAAATAGAGTGGTTACATTGAAAGTTGTGTTGTGATTGGATACCTTTCCGGTTGTGTTTCTTTATCTGTAGTACAAGAAGCATACTCTACGGGGTTCGTAGACTATTTGTCATCCAAGAGTGATGGCCATCCTCGGTTACAGAGAGGGGGAGATTGTAGAGGGGTTTTGTTACCCTAAAAATTTGCTCCTTATAAATAACAATGAAGCACATATTGCATGCAAATGAAGATAATCTGGTACTCTTATACTGGCGGGATGGCCAGAAATAGCCACCTGGCAGATCCTTACTAATCATGCTTTTTACTCACTTCTATATTTTAGTGTAGTTTTAACATTGTATATGATATTCTATGTTATGAATTATTGTGAATATGTTTTGCCTAGATATTGCCTCGTTCATTGCCATATTGTACATATGTGTATTTTAGTTAGATTTAGCTATTACCTGTAATTTGACATGTATAAATATTATCCAATGTGTTGACATGAATAAACGAATTTTGAAAATTTGCAAAACTCAGCCAAACATACTCACCTCGTTAAATTTTTTCGCATAGTGCTATTTATAGGTCGGCTAATTTTTTGTGCTTATTAAGGGCTTATTTTTTAGAATTTCAACTAATTGACATCTATAGGAATTTTAATATATTAATATGTTTTTGCAGGATGTAAACATATTTTCATATGTTTCATGTATTATGCATATTGCCGAGTACTTCTTCGTTTATTTTCTTCGAGGTAATCTCAAGCAGTTCTTCGATGTTCCCGGATACAGAGCATTCGTTTTATGGAATGCTTATAATTCCCAATTATAATGTCAAACTATTATTAAGTACAGGGTGATCCACAATATTTTGACCAGTGGATATCTTTCAGGAAATTATGGGGTTATTTTCAGCAGCTTTCAAATTATACGTTTTATGTTTATTGTTTTATCATTTTGTTATGAAGCTTATAATCATTGTTGAAGTCTCACGTCCTCATGGTTTCCACCATTTTTTTGAAAAGTTGTCATTGATATTTATGCTTATTGTAGCTAGTTATGCCGAGCAATATTACTGAGCGATGTCTGAGGTGTTCGCAACTAAATCGTATGTTAATAATGAGTAGTGAGTAGCTTGTGTCTGACGGGTGTTTCTGTTTGGCACAACTCTGGGCGGAATCATAAGTGCCAGCTCGTTCAAACACCTTCCGTAGTAGTATCGTCACTTTTCTTCGATGCTCAAGGCTATTCAAGGTCACCACTCTGGGTCATCCACAAGAGGGACTGCGCTTCTCTGTATAGGGTCTAATATATTGAGCAAGTGTTTGGGTGCCGAGCTTTACACATGGGAACAGTATTCCAGAGATGCTTATCTGGGCCTCATAGACAAGTAAGAGCTGATGAGGTGTATTTTTTTTTATGGCAGTGGCACACACACTGAAGGTAGATCCTATGGCGCTCGACGAGCGGTGTGTGTGCGATGATGTTGATTGACACGGTTCTTGAATATTTGTAGGTTGTAATTAGTGGGAAACAGATGTCCTGGAAGTGAGTTCCACAGTGATGCAGTGCGCCAGACAAAGGAGTTCTGGTAAAGCGATGTTCTAGGTGTTTCTAGTTGTACGACGAACTGGTGCGCTCCTGCCGTCTGTCGGGACTGCCTGACAGGAGTTGCCAGGGGCGGGATTATGTGGGCCAAATGCTGGGAACATCTGCCGTGGAAGTATCTGTAAAACAGAGACATCTCGGCCACATGTCTGCGATGTTCCAGACTATCCAGATTCCGGGTCAACTCCGGATCGCCGACGAGACGCACAGCCCTCTTCTGAATGGAATCCAGCAGCTTTAGGGTATGCTTTGGTGCGGCACCCCAGATATGTGAGCAATATTCTAAGCACGGTCTTATTTGCGCTTTGTACAGCAAGAGCAACTGCTGCGGTGTATAGAGTTTTTTGTTGCGAAATAGCGCACCAAGCTTCTGGGAGGCTGATTTTGCGATGTTAGCAACATGGTCATGCCATGACATATTGCTGTTGACCGAGACACCCAGCAGCCCGATTGACGAGGATGAAGGAATGGTCGATCCTGCCATAATGATGTCAGGGCCCGCTGTATTGGCCCTCTTAGTAAACGTTGCTGCTTGGGTCTTTGCTGCATTGAACTGGACCAAATTTCGGTCGCCCCAAGTTTGAACTTTCTCCAGGTCTTGATTAATTGCTGTAATCTGCTCCTGTCTGCGGTGATGAGTCTCAGTCGCTGGTAAGGGTTTTTCTGATCTAAAGTGGGAGACAAGGGTACTGTCATCTGCAAAACTGTAAACAGGATTATTCGTTTCGATCAGCAGGTCATTAATATAGATGAGGAACAGAGTTGGTGAAAGTATTGCGCCCTGAGGCACGCCCGCGTTGATGGTGAATGTGTCCGAGATGTGTCCATCGACTGCAACATGTAGGGATCGGTTCTTAAGGAAACTGGCCAGCCAGCTGCAGAGAGAGGCGGGCAGTCCCAAGGACGGCAGTTTGTTGAGCAGTCCGTCATGCCAAACTCTGTCGAATGCCTTTGAAATATCCAACGCAATCGCTCGAGACTCTCCGTAGTTTTCAATTGCCCTACTCCATATATGAGTGACATAGGCCAATATATCTCCTGTCGATCTCTCTTTGCGAAAGCCGTATAGATTATCGCTGATTATTCTGTTGCTCTCGAGGTACTTGAGTAGTTGCTGGTTGACTACACGTTCCACGACTTTGGAGATTATTGGAAGCAAGGCAATCGGGCGATAGTTTGAGGGCGTGGTTTTCTTGCCTTTTTTTGGAACAGGTTGCACTCGAGCGACTTTCCAAGAGGATGGGTAAATCCCTTTTCTGTAAGAAAGAGAAAAAAGCCTGGAAAAAACAGGTGTTAGTTCGTTGGCGCAGTTCTTTAGCACGATGGCAGGTATTCCGTCCGTTCCTGATGCCTTTTGCGTATCTAGTTCTTTAAGGATTTTGCGAATATCACGATGAGAAAACTTGACTTCTGCCATGGTGGTGTTGATGTTCGGTATAGTGGGGAGAGTCTTGCTTTGGGGCACGTCTAAGGTAGAGTACGATGAAAACATTTTGGCGAGCATGTTTGCTTTTTCTTTGGCTGTAGTCGCCGTGATGCCACGTTCGTCCGTCAAAGGTGGGAGAGACGTTTTTGTAAAGTTGTTACTTACTGCCTTTGCTACCGACCAGAAATTCCTGGAGCCACTGGGGCATTGCAAAAGTTTATTCCTGATCCTTTGATTGTGTTTGTCCTTAGTTTCGTCGATCACACGCTTGCACTCGTTTCTCGCTTCGATAAAATAATTGCGATTTTCAGCGGTCTGATTTTGCTGCCAGTACTTATAGGCTTGCTGTTTCCTTCCTACAGCTCTTTCGCATCTTTTGTCGAATCAGGGCTTTCCTTTTGATGGTAACTTGATGGAATTTGGGATGTATGCTTCCATTCCTGAGGAGATTACTTGCATGATCTCTTCGCAGCAGTCTGACGGGTCGTCAGTGGCAAAGCAGACGTCGAGCCAAGGAAAATCTAGGTAAAACTGCCTCAGATCGTCCCAGTTTGCAGAATTGTAATGCCAGATTTTGCTAGGCAATGGTGGATCCTTCTGTATGAGTGGCAATTCACAAACCGTTGTAATAAGTTTGTGGTCGGAGGTACCTAATGGCGGATCAACTGTAACCTTGTACTGATCAGGATTGGTGGTCAGAAAAAGATCCAGGAGGGCGGCGAATTCGCCCCTCTCTGAGATTCGAGTTGGTTCGTCTACAAGTTGAGTAAGCCCGCAGCTGATGGCAAATGCTTCAGCCTCTCTACCTTCGTTGTCGGTCTTGTTGTGATGTTTGAGCCAGTTGGTGTTGTGGGCATTGAAGTCTCCCAGAACGATTATTTCTGAACTGGGGTGATCGACCTGTATTGAGTCAAAGGTGGTAGCTAGTGTTGAGAAAAAGCTTTGGCAGGCTCTATCGCTCGGAGGGCGATAGAGACAACATATAAACTTGGTTAATCCCTTGGCGGTGAACTTGAGCCACATGACGTCAAGGTTGTTCGGTTCGAGTGTTTCCTCCCGGTGACATGAAAGGTCGCTTCGGACAAAAAGGCATATTCCGAACTTATATCTAAATCGGGTATGTAAGTCGTAACCAGGATAGAGGTAGTTCACTGTTGTTGTTGTAGAACATACTTGTGTTTCTGTAAGGGCTAATATGTGTGGTCTATTTGCTTGTAGATGTTGGTGTACCGAATTTATGTTTGTATTTAGGCCTCTTATGTTGCAGAAATCTATTCTAAATTGGTTCGGTATCTTTGCTGTCTGCGAAATGCAGAATGAAGGGCTCCCAGGGCCACCCAGCGCCCGGAGATCCGAATGTCCGGGGAGTTTACCTCCGGAATATTTTGATCCTGGAAGCACCATCATGTCCATATATTCCTACTGTGAAACCCGGGATCACCAGCGCGGAAGCGGAACGTGATTTGGGAAAACCACTTAGCGCTCCCCAATTCTGGTGGGGTGGTCTTTCACCGGACGATGCGAGTAGGCTTATGCATCTACCACCTAGGGCCGCTTCCACTCGAAGCATCGGCCTCAGACTCATTCCTTTGGCGGTCCCTAGTCTGACAGGGTTAAAAATGGGGTTTGTTGGATCACTCCCCAGTGATCAGCTCCAGACTTTGTACTTTGGTGTTCTCCAGCCTGGAGGAGGACGATGGGATTTGATGAGCCACATCCCGTGGCAACTCGGAATGGTGGGGGCGTCACTCCCCGTTATCAAACTCCTCTCACCAGTTTGACGTTCCTGCCAGCCAATACAATGCAGCCCCTCTTGTCACAAACTGTCATTGATCAGCTCCAGACTTTGTACTTTGGTGTTCTCCAGCCTGGAGGAGGACGATGGGATTTGATGTGCCATATCCCATGGCAACTCGGAATGGAGGGGGCGTCACTCCCCGTAATCAAACTCCTCTCACCAGTTTGACGTTCCTGCCAGCCAATACAATGCAGTTCCTCTTGTCACAAACTGTCATTGATCAGCTCCAGACTTTGTACTTTGGTGTTCTCCAGCCTGGGAGAGGACGATGGGATTTGATGGGCCATATCCCATGGCAACTCGGAATGGCAGGGGCGTCACTCCCCGTAATCAAACTCCTCTCACCAGTTTGGCATTCCTGCCAGCCAATACAATGCAGCCCCTCTTGTCACAAACTGTCATTGATCAGCTCCAGACTTTGTACTTTGGTGTTCTCCAGTCTGAAGGGAGGACGATGGGATTTGATGCGCCATATCCCATGGCAACTCGGAATGGCGGGGGCGTCACTCCCCGTAATCAAACTCCTCTCACCAGTTTGACGTTCCTGCCATACAACTTATTTGTCCTATAGAGCGCTCCTAACTTTTGTGCTGCTGGCTGGGCGATTTTGGTAACGTGATTAGGCCAAGACATGTTGTTTTCTACGTTGATGCACAGCAAGCTGATGGATAAGGCCAGAGTCAGTGCTTGTCCTGTCATTGATAAGTCAGGTTCTGCGGTGTTGCTAAATGAAATTCAATTTTCTGTAATAACTCATTAATTTCATTCAAACCAATCATTGTGCTATGCACATTCAATTCACATTCATCAGTACTTGAATTACCGTTATTGTTAAGCAAATCTTAAAAATAATTTAGTACACAATCGTATGGAAATTGAGTTCGAAAAATCTAATGATGCTTACTAATGGTACATCTTTGTCCTCTTTGGACTGATGCTTTGAACTAAACATGATAATATGTATCAGCATCAGTAACAGAAGGGGTGGCCCCTAGCGGGCCTTGAACTTAGGCCACCAATTGGGCCCGTTGTGCCCCCAGCTCGCATTAGAGAACCTCCAGGATGCCGGTATTCTTGAAGAAAGGCCGCATCTCCTTCAGACTAACACGACGCGACGCACTGAATCTGGCTGATCGGCATCACGCCAAATATTCTCTTGCCTCTTGCCCACGCGAAGGCGGGGCATTCCGTAAGTAGATGGTATGGGATCTCATCCTCCATGTACAATCTACACTCCCCCTCCTGTGCAATTCTCAGCAGAGTCAGGTGCCGTCTAAGCCTACATTGCTCTGTGTAGAATTCTACCAGGGCCCTGCACTTCTTCCTAGGTAGGCACAACAAACCCCTGGCCAGACTCTTCGCGGGCCCATGTATCATGAGCCTCGCCTGTCTTATATCCGGAGCCGTCCGCCATACCTCTTCGGCCGACCTTCCACGCAGGCCTCCAAAGCTCTTTCGCGAAGACTCTGGGCGATCCTCCACACAGGGATCAGGATATGCATCTGCGTACAGATACTTCTCTGGCTAAGGCGTCAGCGGACTCGTTTCCCGGTACACTCGAGTGTCCCGGTACCCGGACCAGCGTAACATTTTTAAGCTTTGCAAGTTCAGCCAGCCAGCCTCTACACTCCCTTACCAACAAGAAGCTCGTGCGGACCGATTTCAGCGCCATGAGTGTGACCTTGCTGTGGGAGCAGAAGAAAATCCTCCCGCCACCGACATTGAGCCTTAGCGACTCCCAGACCTGTACCATGATCGCAAAAATTTCTGCTTGGAAAACCGTAGTGTGCGATAAATCCCGCCCCAGGGCTTCACAGTACGCACCAGCTCCGGACAGTGTTCCCATTCTGGACCCGTCTATGAACCAGACTAGCCCATCCCAGGATCCAGTGCCTTCCTCCATCCAATCCTCCTTTGTAGGGAAGAGGAAGTTTAGCCCCTCGTGGAAGCCTATCTCAGGGACAATCACGTCACCTGGCATACCCAGGATGGGTAGGTCCCCAGACAAGCCTCGCCATAGACCACAATGGCGATGGCAGGAGCCATTGTCCCTCCACACGCCTCGTGCCTCAGCCAGTCTACCGATGGAGAAAACCACATCAACGCTTCCAGGGCCCTGGTGGGCGCCGTCCTCATAACCCCGGCGATGCAGTGGCATGCAAGTCGCTGTAATGTGTCCCGCACTAATCTGGACGCCGTTTCATAGATCCTGGCCACCAAACGACCGCTACGTGCATGAGCATCGGAGCAATCATCGTTACATAGATCTACAACATAGTTGTGGCCCAAGCCCCCAGGTCCCCCCCCAGCGCCCTACGGCAAGCCCACAGAGCACAGAGCGCTGCCGCGGTTTTGAGCCGAATGTTCCTGAAATGTCAGTTTGGAGTCCAACCAGACACTCAGATGCTTGAGGCATTTCTTAGCCACAAGAGGGGTCCCTACCAACATGACCTACAGCTTCCTTTTGCTGGTAAAGATGGCCATCTTTACCGTGTTGAAATTCGTCCTGAGCTCATTGTCACTACACCACTGCGAGAACCTTGTCAGCGCTTCCTCCAGAAGCCTCTGCAATATTCCCACCTCAGTTCCTTGTGCCATAATCACAACGTCGTCTGCATAGGTCTGTACATGGACCCCATGATCTAATCTCATCCACCACTAGACATCACAGGAAAGGGGACAGGGCCCCCCGCGATGACTCAACCCTAACCATCTCATCTTCCAGCCAGCCTCGACCCTCCGCCCGGTGAGCATGGAGCGGATCCAGCTCATTATGACCAGACCCACCCCGGTTCGCTCCACCGATCGGCAGACTGACCTAACGGCTGTGTTATTGAGGGCTCCTTCAATATCCGCAAACACGCACACCGATAGCCGTCCGCCCCCCCCCCCCCCCCCCGCCCCTCCTCCAGCCTGGATACCAGGTGGTGAAGAGCCGAGTCCACCGAACTGCCCGTTCGGTATGCGTGCTTTTCCGGGCTCAGAGGGGCCTTTACGAGTAATTTTTAATTAAGGCCCAATGATGTTATTTCGTCTATAACCACCAAGTGAAAAGATACTTTTTTACAAGATATCGTTGGTGATAGTGATATATTTTTTTCATTAAATCAAGACGCAAGGATACATTTCATGTTTATCCAATACTATGAATCCTCTCCTAAAACATCACCACACTAAGAGTACAACATGTAAATGTAAACTTCACGAAAGAAATAGAGTATATTGCTTATAAGTATTTTAAACTTAATTTTATTAGGATTGCAATAACGATGAGCTTTTAAGCAAATCAATGCCATGTGCCATGTCTCAATCATAATATCCACAATCCATCCATAAAAACAACCGACAATGAATTATCGATGACACAAAAGCAAAAGTCTAAAGAGAAGAGACAAAACACTCATAGTTTTCTTCTGTTTAATTTTGAATAGCGTCAATAGCCAAGTGAAAAAAGTCGCACTTCCCTGAAAAGGCAACATGGCCTACAGGCTGGTTCTGATGACAAGTCATTTAAAGATGGTAGTGTACTAAAATGAATTATGACGGAAATTGCTTGGCCCGCGTCTTGAGAACAGGTCGTAATGGGGCGAAGTGGCAAGATATTAAGCGCACCTGGTTTTGAAGTAAGCAAGCTGTTGTGTACCTCATATATGTAATTTTATATTCGAAGGAACATGCATATAAAAAGTACCCCTTCCATTAGTGCAAGTGTATGCAAGGTGAAAAAGGTAGGAATCATGAAAGGACATCAAGACGGACCTTCCATTTTCATTGTTCGCCTTACGTCGCCAATAGTTTTTCGGCATTAGCAAGGATCCAAAAGTTCGAGGTCCTTGTCGATTTTGTCGCAGGCTTTAGCCCCTAATAGCTTCCCATTATTTTGGATATTATAGTGGTAAAGTGAACTCGCATCATGTAAGAGCCGCAATTTACTTTCTCAAGCTTTCAGCTTATGGATGGACACTATTTCTGATGGTTGACTACTGTAAACCGGATACTTCGTTTGTATATTAGCACTGCAACTCCGACCTAGAGCTTAATTATTTTGGTAACATGGATAATTTAAATGTACGCACATAATGCATGTGGCTCTTGCTTTTTTTTATTTATCAAAGCAAAGCTTTCATGCATTTATTGTGCAAAGTACGTATTCAAAACTATTGAACCATCAGATTATTTGTCAGCTGATTTTAAAAATATTGGCCTCAAAGTGATTAGCATAAATGCTTTTTTGATTCCCCGGAAAATATTCTACTGTATGGTGTGAGCCCTAGGCTAAGTGTGGGCCGCGTGTGGGCTGAGCACATACACTTAGCTTATTGCAACAATTCAAAGGAGGGCCCAAACGGATAAGAAATAAAGTATTCGAAACTTGCAGTAGTAGATTTTTATTTTAAAACTACAAACTGCTATAAATTAATAGATTGTCATTCTGCCTTTTGCAAAGAACAACCAATATCTGTTCGACTGACAGATGCCTAATTAAAAGAAATCATATAGCCAGAACGATCAGCAATTCCAATTTCGTATAACAAAGATTATCTTTGCCACACGCAACCTGTGGAAAGAGCATCATATAAAATGATAAAGTATATATTGTAGATTGCGGTTATGAAAGGTGAGATGAACTAATTAGAAGCAAATTAGAATCTAGGTCCATAATGACAAAATTTGAAAGCATCAAATATTTTTCTTCAAAATGGCCCATAGATTCGTCATAAATGTGATAATATTTCTTGATTTCATTTTAAGCTGTGTTTATTTTAAGAAAATAAATTATTACTCTAGTGTTGTTTGGTATTTTAATTTACTGATGAGTGAAGAAGTAGACCCATCTATTTTAAATCAACATTAAAAAGTTCCATCAAATAAGTTTCAGTTCAAAAAATCTTGGCGTCTCACAAAAACCACCTGCACTTTAAGTTGTTAATGGCTCCAAATAGCAAAAGCTGTAGATGTGGCGCAAAATACAGGAAATTGGATACAAATGCTGTTTACATAACACAGTAAATTTCCGGCATTTTAATAATTTTAAAATATACCTGATTTGATTTTTGCTTCTTGCATTCTTACTTCAAATAAATGCTCACCATTAGCTTTTTCATTTTCCATAAATTTATAGGTATATTAATATATAAAAAATAGGTGAGCTTGTGAACGACTCACATACCAGAAGTGAAATTTCATCCGCACAAAACACAAATGGAGAATAGCCTATAGGTCTGCACAGTGTATTAGGTATTCGAGGCATAACTGTCTCTCCCCACATGTTTTTTATTAAATAATAAAATCATACTTTCTGGATGTTGTATAGGTTTTCATAAAAAAAATATATTTATTTTATGCAAATTCGCTGACACTAACCCCCGGTCCGTTCAGTGAATGATTCTTATCAGAGAAAGATAGGCGAGTTCGGCGCAAACGACGTGGAAGAGACGAAGATAAAAGATGGTTATCCCATGCTTGGTTTGAATTGTGAACTCTCTCCTTATGTTTTTACCTAAGCTATATCTCACTCTCTACTTTCGATCTTCTAGCCTTATCACACATTTTGGAATTTTCATAATGCGTTCACCAGCATACTCTCCAAGTAAAGCGCCGAAAGAAATTTAACTTCAAAAAAATCTCGTGTAGTCCAAGGTTTCCCAAGGAAGACAATTGAGTGCTCCACTAATGACATTTGTTTTTCTACTTGGCATTCCTTGTGATCTATAGATAACTTTCCTACTAAGTGGGACCATAAAATTGAAATGCTAGGTTGTCTTCATTGAAATACGCCATAAAAATTATCTTGCGGGGCTTTTAGATCTAAGGTATCAATGTGCAAGTTTAAGTCAGGATCCTCGTCCTCTTTAAAACACGATCAGGTAAATAAACATTTTGTTCTAAAATTCTAGCAGAATGTAGGAACTAACTCAACAGGCGGTTGCAGAGAAGTATGAAAAGGATTGTTCCATAGTTTCAACGTGATCGTCATTTTATTCTGAATCAGCACATATTGATTCATCATGTTTAGTTGTTACACCAGCACTGTCGTCATCAAACTTGGAATTTTCTACGATCTCTTTCTGGCTCAAGATATCTTCAATATTTTTACAGCGTTATCAGAATCTACTTTCTTTGCAAAACTATTTTCCACTAATGACACAGCTCCGGTTAATATGCGGACGTAAACTTGTTTTGGAATTTACAGGAGTATCGGCCAAATCAGTAAAAGAAGCCAGGCAAAGAGAGAAATAATTACATCGCTATTTGTCTCTTCTAATACACATTTGTAAAACAATGAGAATATATTTCCTAAAATACTTCAACTGTTTGAGCTGTTTTAAAAATTATTTTTTTCTAAAAATGTCGTTGGTGCCATTGCGAAACGAAATCGCTTTCCTAACTGGAAGATTTTGATTCAGTTTTTATAGCCAACCGCAAATATGCTCTAATAATAAGCGCAGGTCTTACAAAAGATTTCTACTGTGAAAAAATTAGGCAGAGGATATGTTTTCAAGAAATAGAACATTTGGAACCACATATAAAATTTAATTGTTTTCACGGTTAATTGAGCTATACTTGAGAAGCTTGTCTATCAGAAAAAATTATTGCTCCACGTAGAAAAGAAACTATTTCCTTCATAAGATACAAGTCAGTTCACATAATATTATTCAAAGATGATTGGACGAAACACTACAAGGAATAGACGAATCTCCAGTTGCAGGCAGCATACATGGAGTGGTAACAGGTGAAACATGATAACCAATCTTATCTAGTTGGGAATTCGTTTACCTTTCGGTTTTGATGTATTCTTTATGTGTAAATTGCTTCCACGCTTCAAATATCCTCCAAGAAAAACTTGGAACTACTGACCACTGGCTATCAATGTTTTGTACCAAGCACATTGAACGGCCGAAGCCTACCACCACGCTCTGACTCAACATCTGTACATATACTTGGGGGGGGGGGGGGGGCGGTCTGTTGGGGTTGGCACTGATAGGAGAGCTTTTGCTCCCTGTAAGCCTCTTGCGCTGGAGAATTTGGAGATTGTTGTGGAGAAAAGTGCGAAGAGGGATGGTGGGCTGCTGGCTAGACTGAGGAACCCCTTCATATTAAAGGCTCTTCGGCTATTCTTTGCCTATCTCCATGACCAAGCATCCAGTGTGAGTTTTGAAGAGCACACCAACGCTAGCATCAGATTAGCTCTATCTTCAGATGGACTTCCTAATGACGTGGACTCCTTGCATAAGTTGTATCATCGCTTCCACGACGCCTATGATATTGGTTCAGCGGAGGTTGAAGCGGATCTCTCTGCCTTCAGGTCTTTCTTTTCATCGGAGAGCCTTCAACACCTTCAGAAAGTTAGGGAAAGTCATAGCAATTATTGTTCTATTGGCTCTTCGATTAGAAGGGGGAACTTTTAGGTAGATCGACGCCAACAGAGAATCAAGTACCTTCTGAAAAATTGGATGATGGCAAGCTTAGGGTTTTTCTTATTAATATTCAGTGCTTAAGACACAAAACAGATTAATTATTTGTTTTATTAGAAGAGCTTAATTTTCCGGAAACCATTGCCATAACTGAACATTGGTTAAATTTTGATGAACATGTGTTTAAAAAAATTTTACTACAGTAACTAGATTTAATAGAAGCAATTTATCTCATGGAGGTACTATGATATTGTCTACTAACAACGACTTTTCGGCAGTAACTAAGTTCGATAATTTATTGTCTGAGAAAGTATTTGAATTTTACGTCGTCTATCATAATGCTTATGACCTCTGATTGTTAGAATTGTTCTGTAATGCCGACACGCATATATTCAGTCAAAGATTACTGAGCTTGCTTGAGTCCCTGCCTTTAAAAAGCAAATTAATTTTGTGTGGCGACCTTAATATTGACTTTTCCAGTGCGTGTGGTGCTCAAGAATCTCTTCGGTCCATTTTCGACTCTTTTGGTATAATCATGCATATTAACTCACCAACTAGAATAACTAAAACTAGTTTTAGTACTATAGACTATGTCGTGTCATCTTTTGATCCAGAATTCGTTGACTGTGCTGTCTTTAACTCGGGTTTCTCTGATCAACAGGATTTTCGATAAAATCCAAATGCAAAAATGCTTCGCGAAAATTATGCCATATTTTTTCGGACAAAAATTTTCTAAATTTCAGTCACCTATGTCTAACAACTGACTGGGTTGTCCTCTCTGATGATGTCGATACCGAATGTTCTAGATTTATAAAAGCTTAATCTACTCTGGCGTTCAAATCCTTTCCTTTTAGGCCTATCAAAGTTAAACAGCATAAACCCTAGTCAACTAAAGGTTTACGCACATCTGCGAAGAACATGCGTTCATTATAACACCTAAAAAAATTCTCGGATAGCGTCTTCTTCCAAGATTACGTGAAACTTTACAGAATAGTCTATTTTAAGACTATAAAAGCTGCAAAGGACATTTATTATAATGAGAGGCTGGCTAAATCCGGTAACGTTGCTAAATAATCATGGTCTACTGTGAATGACTTAAGGAATAAGACTTGAGAACACAAACAATTACTTTGTAAATGTGGCTAAAGATTTAATGAACACCATAACTCCTTCTCATGATACACTTTCATATCTCTCTAATGCTAATGTGAATTTACACAGTTTCTTCTTTACACCGCAGATATTAAAAAGAAATCCTCATATCCTCATCTGTGGCTGAAGGGCTTACTCTGAAAATGTTTTCAAACTTGCCGGAATGCACGCACATTATACCATCTTACTACATTAGTTAACAAGTCATTCCAAAATGGGGTTTTTCCAAACTGTCTTAAGACGGCAATAATTATTCCTTTGCATAAAGGAGGACCAAGCTTCGAACTATTGCCCAATTGCACTCATTCCCACATTATCAAATATATCATTGAAAGATTGGTTAAAAAAGGCTTCTCCCTTTTCTCTCTAAATATAAAATATTTTCTACCCACCAATTTGGTTTTTAAGTAACAAATGATGATATGTTTTCCCTCTTTAATTATGTATACTCCAACCTGAACAACTATCACTCTACTTCAACAATTTTCTGTGATTTCTCTGAAGCTTTCGATTGTGTAAATCATAATATCATAATTAACAAATTGCAGTACTACGGATTCAGAGGAGTGCCTCTCGAATGGTTTAAGTCGTATCTTAACAGAAGTCAGCTTGTCAGTGTCGATGTCTTTTTGCAAGCCAATAGATTGTGGAGTACACCAGGGTTCAGTACTAGGCCCTATTTTGTTTCTGCTGCTTATCAACGGCATTGCTTGTCTGGACATTGGCGGTAAAGTCTGTCTCTTTGCGGACGATACTAGTTTTACTTGGAGCAGCCCGGATATTACGACGCTTCACAGAACTGTATCTAGTGACTTAATAACCATTAAATCATGGTGCGATTCTAATTTCCTGTAGCTCAACGTTTCTAAAACTAAAGTTTTGCTACCTTTTGTACTTAATAACACCACTATTGACGTCGTTGAATCTGTGAAATTCTTGTGGCTTCATGTGGACCACTATTTAAAGTGAGACTTGCACATCGATGCCTTATCAAAAAAATTATGTTCTGCCTGTTTTGCGCTAAGAACGGTTTCCAGGAAGCTTAACTTGTCAACTGCTAGAAGAGTCTATTATGCCCTTTTTGAGTCGCACCTCCGATACGCCCTTCGATTCTGGAGTACGTATTGTGCGACTCAATTTGAGCGTATTTTCAAACTACAAAAGAGAGCTGTTCGATACTCATTGAGACTAAACAGTAAAATTCAGTGCCAAAATTTCTTTAAAATATTTAAAATATTAACTCTACCTTCCTTATTCATATATGAATCCGTTTGCTTAATTCGCAAGCACGTATCTGCTATTCCAGAAAGGCCATTTAACAACTATCCACTTAGGAATATGGAGCATGATCTTTATCTATCAACCCCACGTTCAGAGTTAGGTAAAAGCTCTATACTGTACAATGCAAAAAAATGCACAATTATCTGCCATTGAAATGAAGTTAATAACATCTTTTCCCGCATTTCGCAGAGCATTCATACTTACTGGAGAGAGCCTTATACGCAGTAAACGACTTCTTTATTAATACTTAATTTTGACCATCTTACACACTGGTTTAATTTTTGATGTTTAGTGTTTAGTATTTGATATTTAAATGGTTAAATATTTTGATATTTAATATTTTATATAATATTTCTGGAAATTTTGACCACGTACAAATTGCACAATTGTATAAGGTTTTGTATGTTTCTATTGTGTTTTATATCTTTTGTATGTCCTGTACTCTAGCTCTAGCTTTGTCTACAAATTGTGGAAATTTTTGACAATAAAGCATATTATTATTATTATTATTATTATTATTATTATTATTATTATTATTA
>MU182014.1:499680-534024 GCA_016904865.1 Pissodes strobi | reverse complement strand
ATTATTATTATTATTATTATTATTATTATTATTATTATTATTATTATGTACGAAAATATTGAAAATTATGTTCGACGAAACGCATGTGCTTCCAACTGAAATAGTGAAATAATGAAATAAAAAACTGAAGCGGCGCTTTATGGAAAAATGTGAAGACAAATAAGCATTCAAACGACTATCATAACAAATTAATAAACATAATATTTCGGTGAGTTTGAGTTGAACAAGAAATGTGTATGTACTGAATTTAATCAGACGCGAATAACTGGTTGGTTTATTGGCTGGGACAAAATTAAAGAAAAAAGTTAGTTCATGTACAATGAACTAAGCACTGTCATACAAATAGAAGAAAAAAGATAAACTTTAAACAAATTAATATAATGAAAGCTAATTAGAGGAGGTCTTTGCAGATATAATTAGGTTTCTACTAAAACTCTGAATATGTGTCTGAAACGGTCTGTGACGATAGAAGGAAATATACAACTCATCAATACAAGAAAATGTACCAGTCTTCTTAGAGTTGTGCGTTCATTACAAATTTTATTAGTAGAAAGTACAGTAATTAGCAGAATCATTATCAGCGATATTATAGGGTAAGCATTACAAGAACATCAAGAAGATAATCTAAGACAACATGCTCTGTCTAAACAAACTAACCTTCACACCCTCCTTGACTTGCAAAAGGCACATCATAATGTTTTAAAATTTTAAGGAGTGTCAATTGATCGAAGTATATGAAAGGACATTGTATATGTATGATCTCAAACGTCTTTAAATTTTAAGTTTACTTAAAACTGCTGGAAAGGAACGCTATACATATGAATTTGTAGTTCACCGAGTTTACATCCGTATCTGAATAAATTATTTGGACATTGAGCGAGGCAGTGATTAAATGAATGAATGAATTTGAAATGCGGGCGGGAAATGCCTTGCACCTAGGCCCCCAGTTTCGGCCCATTGTGCGCCCACTCATAGGCAGCTCGGCCTCTCAGCGAAGGCATACAGTCTCCTCGGCTGAATCTTTCCTAGTTCTCCGGGTTCAATACGCAGCCTCCGAAGTGCACCTGTCTTACCCTTACCAATGCTAAGCAGTCGGCCAAGACATGAATGGATGATTCCTCATCCTCCTAAATCCGGTCTTATAGCCCCTCGGGGCGCACTTGCAAATGAGCCATGATTAAGTGGTCTTGGCACCATTACCAGAAACCTGGTTGACGTTCTTGAATATTTTGCTTTTTACACTAACGCTTGCTTCCCTGGTGCCCTTAGTTGAGCCCTGGGAGCCTTTTAACAAGGCACCATTGCCGTAGCGTTGACTGCTAGCATCGACGGAGGGAAAGGTCGTTTCAGCGGCCACTCTTGCTCTATTTCGTCTTTTTCTTAAAGTTGCGCTGGGTTTCTGGAAGTTTCTTCAGCATTAGCTCTAACTCCCTCCCAACTCCCAGACCATTCCTCAGGCAGTGAAGGAGTGGTCGATATAGTGTTTGCGCTGGGTCACTGGAATATTTCGAGCGTTGACTTCCACTCCTCCACAGTTGAGATCTGTCCTAGACCGTTCCTCAGCGTTAGCCCCTGTTTAGATTTAAGGGGAACATGCTACAGATTCAGTGACAATAAACCTTAGATTTAAGGAAAATAAACAGTCACTAACTACAATGCCTCCTACACAGCTGGAGAGCCATATGCAACAGGGTGTGCCATGTATCACGAGGTAAATTTTTATAGTGGTACTTCATCTACGCAGCTTGGGCGGTTAACACAGAATTCCCGTCTTCTCAGATCCACTACCTTTTGCGAGGATTTTGCACTCCAAGTGGTTTACGGTCTGTGTTACCCTGGCAACCCTTACGGAGGGGTCCATCCGGACCGTCATTGGCAGAGTTGACGCAGTGATCAAATTAGACTTAAGAGTAAATATTAATGTGAAATTAATTAAAAGATAGTTAGCCGAAAGTTTGATATGCAAAAAGGTGATAGTAACCTGGATGCTAGGCGGCCTCAGCTGAAACAACAAATGAGATTGCTAGCTCCTATTTTGTGGATTTCATTTACATCTTGCCATCCGTTTCCTACTGGCAGTGCCAAGTATTCTGGTGACGAGCATTAAATGTTATTATATTTAATCCTTGTAGGTACCTAGCCTAGAATTCTCTAGAATTATTTCTAGCCAATAAAGGTAATTTTCATGATTTCAATCAAAAATATATTGTTGGTTAGTAGCATAGAATTTTCTTTAGCTGAAGTAACATTTTGTAACTTCACCGTTGATACAGCTCACATCTCTCTGGTCAAAATCGCATGTGGTCGTTTGTTGGTCGTGGTTTCTTTCACCAAAATTAAAATATTAATAATTTCTGATGTTACCAAAAACATAAATTTTATTCGAGGTAAACCCAATGTATACTGATAAAACAAACTGGTCAATTAATCAAGAAAACTATGACAATTTTAATCCATGATAAAAGCAGCTAACACATTTGTATTTTTTCTTCCAGATAAAGTTTTACGTTGATACGCTATGAAGTGTTTGAGTCTATTCTGGAAATTTATTTTAATATTCGGAATTTAAAAATATTCACATTAAGGGCAAAATTGGAAGTATGTGACTTGGATAGAAAAGCGAATCTCAATAAAAAATAACAAATTGACATTGAAACCCACCTGACGGAAAATGTCTGTAAGCAGTAATCAATTGCCGTAAATAGTTGATCCTACAACCGCCGATTTACATATTTCAAAAACGATTCACAAAGATCAGACAACAGTTGCGAGTGTGCGGGTGGCCCACATAGAAGCATGTCAACCCTCCATCTCTAAATTTCATATTGTTCAACGTATTCCATATCCAGAGGGATATTATTTTTCTCTCTTTCCGAGATACGATTGAGCTTACATTATTTTACTCATCCTGACTTTGCTTAATTGAGGGAGCATTGCCAAATGATATATAAGTGCCAGTCACTAATTACTCTCTTCAATGTTCTTTTGGAAATGTAATATTTCTTCATTTTAAAAGGAAAACGCAATCTCCTTTTCATCAATACATCACAATAGCTCAATGTTCTTCTTATTGATATTACATATACTTTATTGGTTTAATAATATAACATTTATCAACAATCTCAAAAAGTAATCTAATATTCCAGCCTTGATATCTTACAACAGCCGAGTACTTGAGGGCTCTCAAGAGGTAGCTAATGCGTTTGCTTCACACTTTTAATCTTTATATTCCTACTACAATGAAGTTGACTTAACACACATCATACCCGTTGGGTTTGCTGCCACTTTGTCCTCGCGAAGCTTTGATGTCCAGGAGGTTGCTGAGAGGTTGAAATAGCTGGATGCTTCCAAGAGAACGAGTCCAGATGGGATCCCCACAATTTTATTGAAAAATTGCTTATCATCTCTGACTCCGCCATTGCGGGATATCTCTCAGAGGTCTATTGATGGCAGTTTTCCTGCAATGTGGAAGTTCTCCAATCTTCAACCTCTTTTTAAATCTGGAGGCAGAAGCGACATTGCTAACTACCGTGGAATATCAATTCTCTCTGCTATCCTAAGCTGATGTAATCCATGCAGGTTGACGAGATTGTCCAGACTTATGAGAACTATATCGTTTCTGAGCAGCGTGGTTTTTACAAAGGATGCTCAACTACTAGAATCCTCGCAGTATATCAAAACATTTCAGTTTCCTCAGTCGAGGCAGGATATTAAGTGGACTCCATTTACACCGATCTATTTGAGAGCGTTTATCATCCGATTCTGATAAGGAATCTCTCCGAGATTGGTGTCACGGGTGGCTACTTAGCATGGATCGATTCCTATCTCTCTGAGCGTCGTCAACGTGCGGTGGTTTGCGGACGTCCTTACGCGAGATTTGTGTTACATTTGTAGTCCCTCAGGGTTCACACATTGGACCGGTGCTCTTTTTGTTATTCGTTAACGATGCCATGTTCTGTTTTGGGTCGTCCCATATTCTCTGATATGCGGACGGCTTAAAGTTCTACAACACCGTGGGCTCCTGTCATGCCAATGGTTTACAGTTTACAGAATTCATGTCCGGGTGCTTTTCCAACTTTTTGAGAATTAACGTGCAAGTCAATTGTGAGCACTTACAGCCTAAAGAATTAATTTCCTTAAACCGTGGGATCTGCCAATGATCTGGGTGTGACATTTGATTGTAAGCTATCCTTTAATCAGCATATGAATGGTATTAATCTCAAGGGTTTCAAAAACTTCTATTTTTCAGGCGTAACACAAAATTACACTAAGGGATTAATGTGTCTATATAACTGATCTGGTCCGTAGCATTCTCGAATATTGCTCAGTTATTTGGTCTCCTCTTTATGTCTTCCATAGGGAGAGACTTGAGGAAGTGCAAAATAGATTCGTAAAGTGACTGTTATACAAAGAATTATATTCGTAAAGTATCTATTATACAAACATCGTTTCCCGTCCTCTGGACTAACCTATGAGACCAAGCTGATGCTGTGTAGTGTGAAGAGTCTGGAATGTAGAAGGAGTGATGCACCGCTCCTCTTTACGTCTAAAGTTTAAATAGCATGGTTGACAGCAACCAACTGTTGGAGTTGGTTCTTTACATAGAACCAACTGTGGCCTCACTGCCTTGGTTGACAGAATGAAGTGCAACTACAATAGATTCTATTCCGCCATTCCGGCTGTGCCATTTTTAATATTTATTTGCCAAAGTTGAAGCAACTGATCAAATATGTTTCAGTTTTGGGTATTTGTTCCTTTTTTAATGTGTGACTGCTGCATTGTTGAGCAATTGTCTTCTTTAATGTTTATATCATTTGCACTGCATTGTTTTAGTTGGATATATTTTCTTAGTGTACGATTTGGAACGTTTATATTATTCCGTGTTTGTTTAACTAAATAAATAAATAATAATATGGGCTATATGGATGGGGGTGTGTTTATTTTCAAGACACAACGCGTTCAGTATGCGGTCCCATTTTTGGCGTACTTAAAAATTTAATGCCCTTTGGTCAATTAACGATTGACCATAAATCAGAAATGTGAGACGAAAACCTTCAACTTGAAGAATAATTCAGTCTGGTGCGTAAAAATACCTATCTCATTAAGATCACAATAACAATGTAACAGGTCAGTAAATAATTCGTTAGAACCGAAATCTAGGCCGCATATAACCGTACATTAAAAAGAAAGTGGAATCGTGAAAGTATTGACGTTGGCAAAGCGCAAGAGAGTTAAGTCAGGTTATACCTTTATATTTGTTTACAGTTTCAAAGAACATTGTTTTGATACGCTACGTTCAAGCCGAAACGGGGATATTTTTATTATTACTTTCCTTTTCATCGCGCAGGTGTAAGATGGAATTGCTGGCCTGAGGAACTATTTCAAATATCAAATAATAAATTTGATTTGTTGTGGACAACTGCATAAGTATTTTACAATGTTTTGTATTAGATTGTAGTACGGAATGTGAATGATCTATATTATGTTATGGACCAAGTGGTTATTCTGGGCAGCATTAATGTTCGGTCATTATGGATAATGACGATTGAAATTGGGCACTTAATTTGTGTATATGCATGACAGTTTGTCAAATTGCATGGTCATCATGAATAGAGCTACATATTATTTTGCTTACCTGAGCCGGTCAATCGGGTCAATCAGCATCGGCCATCCAAGCTCTGACCTGGCGACGCCCACGTCTTATTTGTTTCGTTGAGTAAGTAATAAACGCAAAGCCTACTTACACGTGTTGTGATGGTATACACTAACACTAATCCAAACTAACCCAAATTCCTATATTGTGATGTAAAAAATCAGACGTGAGATTTGTAGGATATTGCGAATATTTTGTCCATCTTGTGTCCATGTCATTCTATCAGTTTTGTGTAAAAATATCCTCTAATTTTCAAATTGTCAGGGCGTTATAAATAATTAGCAATTAACCATTTTGTCCATGACATATATGTTCCGTTGATTATATCATTATTTTTTGGAGTAAACACTTTGATAGTACAATGGTATTTAAATTTGATGGGTAAGAAAAAATTAACAGTAGACCTTTGATTTTCTTGACAGAATGGCGCATACGCATGTAAAAGTTATTCTTTGAAGTCCACTTCGTGTATTGATAAGCATTTTAAGATCCTTTAGATGAGTCATATGCCACTATGCTATATTAGTCGCTTCTGCACTGAAAAAAAGAAAACTTTGCCCCAAAGAGATTTCCCATTCACACAAAGAAACGGACATTTAATAGGGCGAAATGAATGAAGTGTTTAAAGGAATGTTGCCATTACTTTGAGATAATATCACAATTTTCTTTGTAACAAAAAGACATGGATTTAAAAGCCACATTTTTATTACTAAATCAGTAATGATGGCTCGGATCAAAAGATTAAGAAATTTGAGTCAATAGAATAAAGGTTTACAAAAAATCATAGGTCTTTGATGCACTAGCTTACGAATTGAATCTAAAAATCCCGTTCTATTATAAGAAGTCTCTTAGAATTTAAGTTAAATGATTTGGGTATTTGTAACAAAGCCAAGGTTTATTACTTCAATTCCATTAGCAATTGCGTGAAACAGTTTTATTTATCGTACCAAAACCTTGATTTCCTATTTTAATCCGATGGGTATTTGGGACAATCAACTTCGATATTTGTACCAAAATCACAACTTCTTCCGTCAAATTTCTTTAAATTTATAAGAATTACATATTTAAGTGAGAAAAAACACCGGAATTATTATTCGATAAACTTTTATTAATTAAATTAATAAAGACATAAACTTGAAAAACAAACAGTTTTCGCGCCAAGATACATAATAAACATTGAAGGCTGAAAATTATTCTAAGGCTTGATGCGATTGGACTTCATCACTATTGAATTCATCTACGCCTTCTTCAATATTGGTTCAAGATTTCCATTTTTTGCAGGTTGCGGTGCCTAAAATAATACCAATAAAATTAAGTCAAGAGAAAAGTATTAAAAAAAAACAAATTCTAGATATAGAAAATAAATATCTATTGCATCTTATTCCATACAGTGTATTCCCCTTTAAACTGCATTGATCGATATAGAATAAAGTATATTTAAAAAGCATTTTTTTTAAATGTATGATATATACTTACATAATTATTTTCTGATAAATCCAGCTGCCTTATTCCTCTCGCACCAATCTTAATTTGTCCCCAATGTTGTTAGTCAATAAGTTAATTTCCGCTTCTTTAACAATGTTATTATATCTTTATTGATCTTTTTTGATGAAAGGAATATAAAAAACAAGTATTAATTACAAATTTTACTGGAAATTGTAGATTTTAAAGTTCGTCAATTCTTATTCTTCTTGGGCTGGCAAATATTCAAAATTATACATGAAATTATTATAATTAATTTATAGAGTAAGAATGAGATTCTTCTACCAGCGGGACAAAAGTAGCAGACGGAAGGGAAATTTACGTCCTCACTATAGGTAGGTGTGGGTGCGGGCCTAGTGGTTTCTTCTAATTCAGGCTTTTGTCTCAAAGGCATCAAAGATTGATACAAAAATATATTAGTTTAGTACAACACTATTTTGCTCTTTGACCCATTGCTGGACACTTTGTGTTAAAATATTGAAACATTCTGACAAATATCGCATTCTTTTCAGGGAAAATTGTGGCGTTCAGATGAAAGTATCGCCATTTTTCTTTTTACATTCTAAAAAAGCAGTAAAGGCCCCATACCAACGCCACCTTGTACTGTATGTGGCATTGTCTATACCCGATAATGATGCTGACTAATTTATTTAATATAGGTATTGGTTATTAAATAACTGGCATCATAGTATAGATACCCAAAAAGAACGCAAATAAAAAAAAATTTCCTTACCTTCAAATTTTAGTTGTAAATGGCTAAAGCCCCAAAGTGCCAACAGTTCTTTCGGCCATTACATCATTTGATATTTGTATTGATGATATCTATCACAATATTATAAGAAGATAAATTTAAAGGTACACTAAATAATGAGTATATATAAGTAACGAAATGTAAAATAACAGCACGTGGCAGAGTACGATGGTCGATGCGTCTTATAATCGATGGTTCAACTGCGAATGCGCCTGAAGAACATAAAAAATTCGCTGTAACCGATTATCGGATGGCTTTAGGAGGAGAACATATGCCTTTAGGAAAAAGGAATAAAAAACGATTTTTTGTTGGTAAATACATTTATTTTGGATTAAAATAACATTTAACCAAAAGAATTGGGACTTAGCATTAAACGCATCATTATTCTTAGATCAAAGCTAGGGAATTTGAAATAAATTAAATGTCTTTAAATTAAAGAATAACTCTCAAAAGAATGAATTTCTTTAAATGAAAGAATCCATTTTTATCAATGTGATTGGTGGATTAATGTCACTTTCACTTTATCTACGGTCCAGTCAGTTTGTTCCAGCAGGTCTAGATAGTCTAGTGGTCAGATTCTGTGGTTGCAGATAAGGACGGCCCGCGTTCAGTTCCCGTCGGGGGTAATACATGCTTTCTTTATTTTTTAAAGATTATGTTTGTTTCTTTTCATAAATATGGGTTAGATTAAGTTGGTTTCGTCTGGTTGGGCCCCGGAACGAGCGAAGCGAGCGGAGGGCCATGCGTGGAGTGTTAACGATACTCTAAAGTGAAGTTAACCCACCAATCAGAAGCGGCTAATATGGCATAGTGGCGTAGGACCGTAAAGGATCGCACTGTGCTCCGCCATAGTAATTAAGCTCAAGATAAAAATTTAGGGCGCAGTCAATTCCCTCCATTGTCAAAAAACCCATGCCAATACAAAATAATAAAATAAATAAATTTAAAAAAAAACGGTGCCGCACGCAGTGGTGAAACTTCAACAATGCGAGATTAATACTATGAAACAGGTATTTTCTTTTGTTCTATGTTTTGACATTACTTGCCACAACATTGATGTTGAAAGTAAAATTTTAGCTCGAAATCTCCCATAAAACTGTCAGAATTCGCTGTTTATAGCTCGAAAAATGTAAAAATTCTCCAATCTTGGCCCATTTTCCATCTTCAAATCGTTTCAACTGAGATTTCAGGCAAATAAATCTACAACGAAACTATACGCATGGATATGCTAAAAATAAAATTCTAACTCGAGAGTTGCCATAACATCCACCAGAAACGCCTGTAATCACCAATCCACCTCTTCCTCTGACCCATTTTCAGGCTTCAAACTGTTTTCAATGAAGCAATTAAATGTATAAATCTACACCGTCGCGTAAAAATAGTGATAGTTATTCCTTCAAATTTACCGTAATGCATCAAAAACAAAACTATCTATTCAGACTCGCAAAATTGTCGAAAAATTGAAAGTTGTTGAAACTTTTCGCGATTTTCTGCATGAATGAGTGACCGATTAGATCCTGAAATTAATGGAAGAAAGGAAAAGAAAGAAAATAGAGAACGATATGTGCGGGTATAGAACCTTTAGCACTCAAATAAAAAGGAAAATTAGAGCAGCAAAATAACAGAAACTCACAGATAAATGCAAAAAGATAGAAATATCACTAACAAAACAAGACACATTTAGCGTACACAAGAAGACCAAAGAAATAATGTGGAAATTCAAGAAAAGGTCAGTAGAATAAATAGAAAATGAAAAAGGACAAACAATAGTGAACATAAATCAGATAAAGATGACTTGGAAGAACTATTATGTGAAGGAACTTTTCTCGGACCAAAAAGCACAGCAACATGTAGCGGACACCACAACACCCCGTTGAACGAAGTTGAGGCTGCCATCGTACCAATCAAAGATGTAAAGGCTCCTGGGCTACATGAAGTTCAGTCTGAGGCCATCAAAATCGTTGATGAAGATTTCAGGCAAGAATTAACTATTAGATTTAAGGAGATATAGAACAATGCAATGCCTACCGAATAATAACCCTCATGAGTCATTTGCTGGAACTGTTCTTAATAATCATGCGTAGGAGACTAGAGAAAGTCTGCAAAGAATAAGTATTACCAACACAATTTGACTTTATGAAAGGTCTAGGAACAAAAAAACACCATTCAGTACTCAAGCACTTTTCAAATGAGTTGTAATGTATTTGTATGTTTCATAGATTATAAAAGGTGTTTGATAAAGTTTAACATATCAAAATGATGGAAGTCCTGAAGTGAAATCACCGGCTAAGACTTGGGCATCAAAACTTGTACTGGAATTATTTCGCATCTGTTAAAGTCAATAATGAGAACACAGAAGAAGTGAACATTCTTTTAGTAGTAGATAGAACAAGGATGTATTTTCTATGAAGCCCTAGAATACATCAATCTTATTAAATGGCGAGCGATTAAACAACTTATGACACAGTCATTTTTGCAGACACTGTTCAAGGACTACAACTCTTAATGAAGCAGTGGAGATCAGTAGCCAATATAACTTAGAAGTTAACATGAAAGACAGGCATATACAGCAAAGTCCAAATTGAAGGGGTACAATTATTCACCATCAGTGAAAAAGTACTGGAACGACTGCTAACATACACCTACTTAGGCAGAGCATTGAATGAGCAATGGAGCAATTCTTAGGAAGTAAAGGCCAGAATTTTAAAAGCAAGGTCAGCATTCTTTTAAAGGTCCAAGCTGTTCAAAATTTATAATCTGAATTTAGAAATGAAAATGGGACTCCTCTAATGCTACCTATGACATAATAAGTTCAAGATATGATATTGAGATGTAGCTACGTCATCTGGTGAGCAAAATTTTGGCTCGTACAATGCTCTTAACAAAGAAATGACAAATAGATTCTATGGTTATTTGCTCAACATATGACGTCAACACATCTTCATATCATATTTCGCCTTTATTGTACTATGGATGCTACCTATCCTCTAGTTTTTTGTACGGAGTAGGGTCTTTGACTAAAGCCACAGCTGAAAGACTGGAAGCATTAAAGCAAAATATCAATCGTCAGAGTACTCTAAAAACCAAATAAAGAAAAAGAAATCATGTTTACAATAAAAAGAAGAAAATTAGAATATGTAGGACACATGATAAGAAATGAAATTAAATACAATTTGCTAAAATACATACTGCAGAGCAAGAAAAACGTCGGGAGAAGACAAATTTTTGGCGTAAGAACATGAGGACTTGATTTGAATATTTACCACAGGACTCTTCAAAGCAGCAGTAAATAAAATTGTCATTGCCAGAAAGATTACTAAAATTCGGTAATCAGAAGAAGAAGAAGCAAGTAATTATGTAGTCGAAAACAAAATACACCTTTCAAAAATCAAAAGTTAGGAGATGAATGATTTCGATAGCTTAAATCTCGCCACAAAATTAATCTAAGAATGCCTAAGTTAAAACAAAACTAAGTATGAAAAATTTAAACCTGGACTAGTATTTTATTTTTACCAGAGGTGGACATAATAACTGGTAAAGTCAATCTAATAGATAAGCCCAATCAGATATGCCATCTTAATGAAAATGAATTTAGTCATGACCATGCCATTGGATCGAGAGGTGAAAGTCTGGTCAGACGAACTGTGGGACCTGGAAGGGATAGTACCAAGGATTTAGCATGTGCTACAGCAGAATAAACAAGAGTGTCTTCACACATAATTTTTTAATCTAAAGTAGAAAAAGTGCGAGAAATTAGGAAAGGTGAAAATCTGTATCTCGTTACGACGTTTGTTGTTGCAGAAAGTAGGTGGATAACGATGGAAGACTTTCAAAGGTATATGCATATTTAACCTATATAAATCAGTTATTCAAAATTAAGTCGGATGAAAATTGCTACGTCAATGCAAACTTCCATTAAGACTATTTTCATTCACCTCATGTACTTCAAGTAAATCACTTTAAGATTCAGAGTAAACATATATTGAAACAATTGTTAATAATATTTTTAGTTATATTGGTAATCTTAAACAAGGATTGACAATTTTTCTACCACTATCATACGTCTCCAAGTATTTTAGAACCTATGAAATGTCTAATCTAGCATTTAAACCTGATATAATATTTTGAAATTTTTAAATATTAAAACTTGTTTAATTGCAACGAGAAACATATTAATTTCTTTTACGCTAAATTAATTACAAGATGTTATCTAAGGCAATATTATTAATTATTTGCAATTTATACATACTCTATAATATTCAGGGTATTAAATATATTTAATGAGGGACATCTTGCTAGAAGTTTGTATGGCAATTTGAAAATTAATCTAAAATAGTGAAATATTCAGTACCATAGACAAGCTTTAAATATAGGAACTACGTATTACGTATTCATATAGGTACCTATATCAAAAGTTACAGCTAAATATTGTTAGTTTTACAAATAGCCTGAAAAAACTAAAAATGTACCTATTTAAATAGGGAAAAGTTCTTCAAAATAACATCGTAGGGTAAAATGACACAGCGATATTTAAAAGATCAAATGAAAATATAATCGACCCTATCTTATGTTGACATTTGGTAGTCGAGCAAGAAACAAGCCATAATTTGTTAATTTTTCACGGGCAAAAGTTTTTGTTCAGTGGTTTTTAAATAGGCTGTAACTATCAAATAAAATCATTAGTTTTGATACTGTTTCTTTTATAATTGTACATTTAAGTACTGGGAATAAAATAATGTATTTTTAAATAATACCATTTTGGCATTTTATAATTAATACTAAACGTGCACCTGGTACCAATGCAATAGAATAAAATGGCACAGATGTGAGGAGAGCAACATGCCACAGTATGCCATTTTACCAAATAACAAACAAGTCAAATAATGTTTATTACAAATCTTATGCTACGATTTTGTGTTAAAAATACGAACATACAATCATGCTTCTTCTGTGCCGAAAGCAACAAATGCTGTTTCCAATGGTCAAATGGAATAGGTAAAAGCTTTCAGAGTTTACAGCATTCCACAAGCAACTTTAAGAAGACTTGCTTTAAAAAAATTAGGCAATGCAAACTGGAGATTTAAACCTACTTTCCCAGCTGCCGTAGAACGTCAGTTAGTTGATTATTAGAGTCAAGGTAAGATTGACAAGAAAAGAGAGCTTAGAATTAGTCTATCAGTTAGCTTTTAAGAATGGATTTGAGCACCTTTTTAACAATGAGAAAGAAGCAGCAGGAAAGGATTGACTGTGAATGTTTAGAAAGAGAAATCCAAAAATATCTTTACTCAATCAAGATGCGACACTCAGAGAGGGCAAATTCGCTTATTTTTAAACCACAAACCGAAAATTTTTTTGCTATTCTGGAAAATATTAAAGAAAAGAAAAATATACACAATGAAAATATATAACGCAGATGAATCCACAACTCCTAGATATTTGCCACCGACGGACAGAAGCAACTTAGTTGGTGCAATTACCAGTACCGAAAGGGAAACACACGTGACTCTAGTTTTCTCTGTGAGTGGCAACGGCACTGATATTTCGCCAGCTTTAATATTGCTTCGGAAAACCACGAAGAAGGAATTGCTTGATGATGCTCCTCAAGAATCTGGATGGATGATGGGGCCAGTATTTTTGCAGTGGCTACAAAACTTTCAAAAATATATTAAACGTCCCTATACTGAAAAGTCCTTTTAATTGTACCGATAGAGAAGCTCACCTGAATGTAGGTCTCTCTATGGGTAGTAACGGCACTTATATTCATCCAGCTTTAATATTTCCCCGGAAAACTACGAAGAAGGAATTGTTTAATCATGCTGCTCAATAATCTGGATGGATGATGGGGCCAGTATTTTTGCAGTGGTTACAACACTATCAAAAATATATTAAACTTCCCTACTAAAAAGTATTTTTAATTGTATCGATGGAGAAGCCCACGTGAATGTATTTTTCTCTATGGGTAACAACGTCACTTATATTCCGCCAATTGTTTGATCATGCTCCTGAAGAATCTGGATGGATGATGGGGCCAGTATTTTTGCAATAGTTACAATACTTTAAAAATATATTAAACTTCAGTACTGAAAAGTATGTTTAATTCTGGATGACTATCCAAGGCACAAGTGAAGCTCTTATTTATACAAAAGAACATGGAATTGTTCATTTATACCTACATTAACACTGCATTAATATAATACAGCCATTCGATATCTCTTTCTTTGGGTATTTAAAAACTTATTATGATCAAGAGAATAATAAGTGGTATAAAATACATTGAGGTAGAATCGTCGCACAGTTTCAAGTTGGCGCATCGTTCAATGAGGCTTATGGCAAAGCAGCGACTATTTAAAACGCTATTCATGGTTTTAGTAAAAATGGAATCCTCTCATTTAAATATGGTGTGTTTTCAGATTATATGTAACAAGCATCAGAAACCACAAATATTGCTATTGATAATTATCGTCAACCTGGATCTGATCGTAATATTTAAGGTAGATCGGATAATAATCCTCAATCTGGATCCGATAATAATCCCCAAAACTGAAACGAGCACAGCAGCATTAAATTTTACTCCTAATTTGTAGGAGGCAAAAAAGGTGTCATCAAACCATAGCTTCTAAAAAAAGAAGAACAGTAACTAAGAAGTTGATCTTAGAACCTGAATCAGAAGCAGAAAAACACCCGTTTTCTAAAGAAGATGATAATGATTCCTCGAGTATTCACTGTGCAGAGCAACATAAAATGTCAAAAGCAGGACAAATATGTCTTCAGTGTTATTTTTTTATGAGGTGAGCACATGGGCACCACGTCGCCGTCGGTAGGGTGGGGGCAGGGGGAGGGCAGTTGCCCCACCCTAAGCACTCGAACATATCTATTATTTTAACTTAACAAATATTTTAAAAACATTTTCGACCTTAGTTTCAGCGTCAAAATTCCCCCCCCCGCCTTTCCTAGCTGACAAGCTGGCGACGCCCGTGAGTGAGCATATGCTAATTGTGCTGGGGTAGAAAAAAATCAATTGCGTAATCTGCACTGATGTTTAATCTTTAAGACTATTATTCACAATACCCAAGCAGAATTTTTGCACTCGACGTGCGTTTCGATAACCATGTAAGCATTATCAGGACATGTTTCAATCATCTCTTCCTGATGGTTAGCAAAACGGGCGTCGAGTGCAAAATTTCTGTTTCGATATTGTGGCTAAAACTCTGATTTATTGCATTTTGCCGAAGGTTCCAAACCCCAACATTGTTTAAGACTGTACGTAAAGTGGGGTTACTTTGTACCTATGAGGGTAACTTTGCACCAATGCTGTAAAAGGTAAAAGTATATTTCTGTTAACCATGCTCTTTCTTTTATTTTGTTGCTCCTGCAAACCCGTTTGTTTACCCATCATACGTCATCTATACATCATGGCTGCCAACTAGACATCGTTTAATGGCATCAGATGTTTTGTTTCTTGCATCCAAAATCTTAGAGAATTTTGGTTTCCTGTTATTGAATTGGAATTGCGACACATAATCAAAGCGTATTTAAACCGTCAGAGTCGAAAAGTAGCCCGCTTTCAAGACAATTTTCCTGGGAAAGATTGGGCAAAATCTATATTACGACGTCATAAGAATCTTGGTGCATGATTTGCGTCGAACATAAAGAGAACAGAACAGCCCTACATGAAGCCCATATGAGGGAATATATCGAAAATTTGAAAACAACTTTGGGATACATAAAACCACACGCTATATTTAATTACGATGAGACAAACCTCACCGACGACCCTGGGCTGAAGAATGTAATTCCTCAAAAAGCAGCATCTCTTTTATGATCGCAGGAAGTGCAGCTGCGGAACTCCTCACTCGTACGTCGTCGTATATAACTTCAAGCACTTGTAGGATAGATGGACTGTAAATGAGAAAAATTGATGGCAAAAAAGTGCTTATAGGGGACAAATTGTCCTCTCATTTGAACGTTGAAATCTTAGAATGTTGAGAAATAATTACATTCATTTCGCTTGTATGCAACTCAACCATACTCACGTAACTCAATCCTTAGATGTTGCGCTGTTTTGCACCATTTAAGAGAGCGTGGCCGGATATTTTATCACGATGTAAGGAAACTCAAATAGATCAAATTGATCAAATTTTCTCGAAAAGCAGCATTTTCCAGCCTTATTACAATATTTAATGGCAAAAAATAGGAGAAAATTCTTGTGAAGTTCTAAAGGCAAGGTTTAAAAAATGCGGAATCGTATCATGTGACTTGATTTGATGAATTAATAGTCCACTATTAACGATTAATTTTGACTCGCCACAATAATGTAAGTGCCAGTGGCGGGCGTGGTTAATAGTGATACAAATATCCCACAATCGCCCAACATTGAAAATTAATTTATTAAATATTTGGAGAATAAAAGACATGAAGTCACTCAATTTAAAGATCATGAAAAGAAAATAAAGTTAACTGTTCTCCCTGGAAAAAGCGTTGCTCATCCTTAAACTTTTCTTACTGCTCAACTTTAACAAGTACTAAAGAGCTTGTAGAAAAAAATACGTTGAGAGCTATTTCAGATGAATATGGACAATCTGATGACCATCTACCACGATTTAAAGATTCACCGATGATGCTATCGATGAGGTACAATAAACTGAGGAGGGGATCGGGTTTAATTAAAAACTTGCATCAGGTGTCTTAGGGTCATCAAGTGTTACAATGTTAATCCTTGTAGGCGGATTAAAAGATGTTACAAAGGCTATGGGTGAATATGTTCTATTTATTTATGAACAAAATATATATCCTGGAGGTATAAGATCTTTGGATAAAGATGGCAATGATTAATGCTATATGGTTAAATCGCTAAAATTTTGGAAATCGCCCGAAAAACGAGACAAGATATAGTACACATGGAGGTGCAATAAATCTACCCAAGCAAATGCCCAAACGTGCTTTATATTCTGTCCCAGAATGTGATAAGTTTTGGTAGGAGTGATTTTTTCACTTTAACAGCTTATCTTAAGTTAATAGTGTTAATGTTGCATTATTTAACTTAGTTTTTTCAATAAATATAGCGAAAAAATATTTAAAAACGTCTTAATTTTCTGACCTAATAATTTGGGTACTCTTTTTAACGAAACTGTTGACAGCTCTCAAGAAATAAGGACACGAATTGAAAAAGCCCGAGGAACATTTATGAAAATGAAACAAGTATTCTGCAGTCGGGACCTAAGCTTAGAACTAAAAATACGTCTTATGAGATGCTATGTTCTATCAGTGCTATACTATGGCTTAGAATCATGGACACTAAAGAAGAACGATATGAGAAAAATAGAGGCATTTGAGCTCTGGTTATATCGCAGAATATTACGAATTTCATGGGTACAGAGAATAACCAATGTCGAGGTGTTAAGACGTATGAAGAAAGAAACTGAAATTATCCTGACTATTAAAAAGAGGAAACTGCTCTACCTGGGACACATTATGAGAGGGGACAAATACCAATTACTCCAACTAATAATACAAGGAAAACTAAGTGGAAAAATATCAGTAGGAAGGCGAAGACACTCCTGGTTGAAAAACCTACGCGAATGGTTTCACACCACCAATAACCACTTGTTTAGAACAGCAGTCTCGAAAATACGTGTAGCCTTGATGATTGCCAACCTTCGGAGCGAAGACGGCACTTGAAGAAGAAGAACAAAAAAAATAGTTACATTGTATCTACCGGTGCAAAGTTAGCATTCAGGCAGTTTTTCAATGCCCCAGCAGAAAATTACTAGGCAAAACTAATTTAAATACTAAATAGTGCAAAGTATGATCCTTTCATAGTATATTTTGCATTATCATTAAAATGAATTTTATGCTATGATAGAGCAATCAATCGATCCAAAAATCGAGTAGAAGTTATTTTATAGCCTATGTAATCGCTATCAATAATAAAGAAAAATTATGTGCCTCACCTTTATACGCACACAACTGGAAGTGAAACTTCTGAAAGAGATATTAAGAATTGAGTTTTTATTTTTTTTCGAACCTTTTTTTCTCAAGCATTTGCCCCCGGTTTCGACACTTATTTTAATTTTTTTTTCTCTTTTTTTCTGGGCTCCAGTGTTTGTCCAGGATCCTCATTTTACCCCGGCTACAAGTCCTGAAAATTTCATTTCATAATTAATTAAAGGGTGGTTTCACTTTGATAACCGTTTCAACTTTGATAAGCGTTTCATTTTAATGAGCGTTTCATTTTTTCTGACCTTACCGTCGCTAAAGAAGTTTAACTTCAATAATTATTAAATTACTATTAAGGATATTTCAGGCATATTTAAAAAAGTAAGTGAAAAAGTAGTGCAAAGTAACCCCACTTTACGTTATCCAAATATGAATGTGTCTTTTTACCCTCCTGGGTAGGTAAAATAAACCTTTGTCATATTCTATTTATTGAATTTTATAAAAAGTATTCCTATGAATGAATTTCCGCAAAACAAACTGGCAGTGGAACAAAATTCTTAATCCATCCAAAAGGTTTCAATATCGATCTATTTTTCGGCGAGAATTAAAACAAAATCAAAATGGAACCTAAGTTGATTGTCAGCCGATATAGCACATTGAAAGTCCGAGTTGACTACCTATTTCGCAAACGAAATATTATATTGATTATTTAGGATTTATTACAATTATTTATCTTACTCTTGAATATTGCTTGAAATCATTTAGATACATTTTGTGTTACATTCTTTGTGCACTATAGTAACATTATTTTTTAAATAATATCATATCTAAATACTAAGTTTTTAAACGCCTCAATTTGTTATAAAAAATAGTAGCGTTTACTTCAATTTCCTATCAGCTTGTTGCCGACTATCGTACTACGCATTGGTACTGAATCTTTACCTGGTTGCGCCTTCAGTTACTGACCTACACCTTGCCGTTTACAGATGCAATAATTACCTCTATTAGAGTCTTTTATAATTATTTTTGGACTAGTATAATGCAAAACCTTGCTAAATTTGCGAACAATTGAACAACTATAGGGGGTGCAATAAACGACAGTGAAAGAAGCGGTCTGTTTGCTCTTATATTATGACCTCTATATAAAGTCATGCCGACAAAAAGGCTAAAATAGAGCAGTGCTAAAGTACAGATAGATGGCAATAATTTGTTGCCAGACAGGAAATTTGTAAGAATCAGTCTCAAATAGGTAAATGCTCCAATTTTAAAAGATTATATTAGGTTTTAACTTTATAAAAACGAAGAATGTAAATTGAGTTAAATTCAGCGGCGACTCGTCACTTTCTTTATTTATAAAGAAGTCCATATATTTATTGTTGAGTGGTCAAGTAATAAATAAGTAATTGAATATCAGATTTATATGTGGATATTGATAGTATTTTTTTATGGCAGAGACACACACACTAAAGGGAGATCCTATGGCAATCGACGAGCGGTGTGTGTGCGAAGAAGTTGATTGACACGGTTCTTGAATAGTTGTAGGTTGTAACTAGGGGAAACAGATGTCCTGGGAGTAAGTTCCACAGTGATGCAGTGCGCCAGACAAAGGAGTTCTTGTAAAGCGATGTTCTAGGTGTTTCCAGTTGTACGACAAACTGGTGCGCTCTTGCCGTCTGTTGTGACTGTCTGACAGGCATTGCCAGGGGCAGAATAAGGTGGGCCAAATCCTGGACACATCTGCCGTGAAGGTATCTGTAAAACAGGGATATCTCGTCCACATGTCTTCCAGACTATCCAGATTCCGGGTCAACTACGGATCACCGACGATACGCACAACTATCTTCCGAATGGAATCCAGCAGCTTTAGGGTGTGCTTTGATGCGGAACCCCAGATGTGTGAGCAATATTCTAAGCACGGTCATATTTGCGCTTTGTAGAGCAACTGCTGCGGTGTATACAGTTTTTTGTTGCGAAATAGCGCACCAAGCATCTGGGAGGCTGATTTTGCGATGTTAGCAATATGGTCATGCCAGGACACATTGCTGTTGACCGAGACACCCAGTAGTCTGATTGGCGAGGATGAAGAAATGGTCGATCCTGCCATAATGATGTCAGGGCCCGCCGTATTGGCCTTCTTGGTAAACGTGGCTGCTTGGGTCGTTGCTGCATTGAACTGGACCAAATTTCTGTCGCCCAAAGTTTGAACGTTCTCCAGTTCTTGATTAATTGCTTTAATCTGCTCCTGTCTGCGGTAATAAGTCGCAGTCGCTGTTAAAGGTATTCTGATCTAAATTGGGAGACCAGAGTGCTGTCATCTGCAAAACTGTAAACATGATTATTCGTTTCGGTCAGCAGAACATTAATATAGATGAGGAACAGAGTTGGTAAAAGTATTGCGCCCTGAGACACTCCCACGTTAATGGTGAATGGGTCTGAGATGTGTCCATCAACTGCAATGTGCGGAGATTGGTTCTTAATGAAACCAGCAAACTAGCTGCAGAGAGACGCTGGCAGTCCGAAGAACGGCAGTTTGTTGAGCAATCATCATGCCGAACTCTGTCGAATGCCAAAGCAATCTCTTGAGATTCTCGGTAGTTCTCAATTGCCCTACTCCATATATGAGTAACATAGGCCAATATATCTCCTGTAGATCTCTCTTTGCGAAAGCCGTATTGGTTATCACTAATTACTCTGCTAATATCGAGGTACTTGAGTAGTTGGATTGGACTTTGGAGATTATTGGAAGCAAGGCAATGGGCGATAGTTTGAGTACGTGGTTTTCTTGCCATTTTTTGAAACAGGTTGCATTCGGGCGACCTTCCAAGAAGATGGGTAATTTCTTTTCAGTAAGACGGAGAAAAAAGTCTAAAAAAATGGGCGTTAGTTTGTTGGCATAGTTCTTTAACGCGATGGCATGCATTACATCTGGTCCTGATGCCTTTTGCGTACCTAGTTCTTTGAGGATTTTACAGGATGTACATTTGAAGTCTAAAAGAAGTCTTTTGGGGCAAAGAATTTTCACTTTCGCACATTTCTTCCATTATTTGAGAAAATCACAATTCTTGTTTTCTACATAATCGCCAATTATAAAAACTGGAGCATTGTACTCTTATACCATGTGTTCGGTCTCTCGTGGCTTTGCTGAAACAAAATGTGAATTGTTTAATATGAATCTAATCCCTTATCTTATGTAACCATAAATTCCTGACGGTATATTAATGGCACTGCAGTGGTTTCTTCACGAGCTCTCTTTCTTGCATTATACAAACACTTATCAACTTCATTCTTGGCAGCATTGGAGACACATGTTTTTTTTTTCACTTGCCTAATTTGATCGGTTATAATTATTGAACATGCCCACTTTCTGTGAACACAAATCCATTTCATTCTTATTTAACTTCTTGTTAATCTTGGTAAATAAACTAGTAACCTGCATAGAAACCAGCAAAACTCGATTCTATAGCTGGTACTGGAAAAGGAAAGGACTCCTTACTTATTATTCAAAAAACTAAAATTAATTTTGATGTTTCATTTTGTAGAAGGGTAACAAAGAGGTGGCAATAAACTACTTTGGAAGTTGTATCCATCAGAGACTGTCCTAATTGTGGTACCAATCGCTGCACAAAAGCACAGGATTGCAAATAATTATTTGTAATTCTGCGACAAAATCCTAGGTAGTTCTCGGGTACTTCTTAGGTCAGAAATTTAGGAATTATAAAGTGATATGTTTTATTTGATATATAATTATGTGTATTTTCGTTAGAAAAACCACGTTTCACGTTGAAACGCACGTTTGCAATCCGGTTGTATATGGTATGCCGCGCAAGAAAACGCATGCAACATAAAACACGTTATTATTAATATTATGATAACGCTGTAAAACAGAAGAGCCGTATCTACCCGCACGCTGGCTATTTCGTGTCCCATGCGCATATTATGTAACTCAGGACACCAGGAGCAAGAGATAAAATGTGTGCTTTAATTGGTCAGACTTCCCTACTGGCAGTGGCGGGTAATTTAAACAGACAGTATTACGGGACGCCAAAATGACCATTTGAAAAATAATCAATTAAAAATGTCGAACTCCTTATTTTTAGACCCTTTTTGACAGAAAAAAATTAGTTAATACCCATACGCACTATTTGCACCTGGCTATGTCGCAAAACAGGTTCACAGGAATTGCGTAATTGAGCGAGATATAGGTTGTAAGGATTTTATCTCTGGTTTTGCTCAGAGCAAAGCGAGGAGAGTGATATTTTATTATATTTCTATGTTTGTGTGCTTATATTTATCTCAACGTTTTGTTTATTTGTTCGTGTGTAATCCTTGGCTCCTGTATTAATCACAATTTTTTTTTTAGTTTTATGTTCTATTTATTTCTTGTGTAGTATAATTTTTATATATTTTTTATTTACTATTTGATCCTTTTTAATTTGACTCATGCTACTGAATTTTAAAGAGAGCTTTTATCCATTATGTTTTCGTTTTGAAATATTTCTTTATTTACGTTATACCTATATTGTTTTTAATGATTTGTTTATTTGTCTCTGTATAACCCTTTTATAATTTAGAAGTATCAACAAATCCAACACAGTTTGATTTTGTTTCTATGTATTTTTTGTTTAGCGTAAGGGTTTGTGTATTTTTTTTATCAATGTTAGTTTCTTTGCAATGAAGTGACTTATGAGTTTTTAGAGGTACATTTTGCCATTTTACAGAGTGACAATTTGAAAACTTAACATCGATATATTATATTCTGCATTAAAGATGTCAAAAAACAAAAACAAAAATCTAGAAAAAATGAAATATTTTGCAGATCACCCTCACTCACCCCTGAAACACTCACCTCATCCATCTTAAAATCTTAAATGGCACTACTCCACTTGTGACACCTCCCTAGAAAGCTTATCAAAACTGCTTAGCAGAGTATTGAGAAAATGTTTTAAAATTGGCATTTTTCAAATTTGACAGGAAAAATGAGAAAATGATTGTCAATAATGAAAATGGCCTCAAGGCTAAATAGGGAACTTGCACAAACAAATAAAAACCGAAATAAATGCTAAAAACCATAAGTGGACATCCTATAAAAAAGTTTAGTAAAAAGAGAATCTATTAATTAAATTCCTTGTGGCCAAAATCTTGAAATACAAATGTCAAGAAATGCGAATTATTCCAGGCGCTCGGAAACGCGCGTTCACTGGTCGTGACGTAGAAGAGTTTGTCGGCACGCCGCCGCCCGCCGTCGCTGCACAGTGCTTTGAGTGAATGGGATAAATGGACAAAAATCATTACTCTTGTTGTACTCAACTCAACTATTTGAGCTTTTTCTAGAAGTTTTTCTTGTGTGGTTCAAATGCACTTTTCGGACCTCTTTATGTCTTATTGCTTCAAGTGCATCGTCGGCTAGTTGCTCTAGGGGCAAATCAAAAAGTTGGATAATCTCAATTCCATGAACTAGAATCTTATGGATACTGCAAGGCATATAGTACCAAGGATATAATTCAATGTAAAGATTTCTTGATTCCCTCAAAATCCGTTGAAACTGCACCAACTTGATTGTTTCTCCTATAGACACAAGTCTTAAAATTTTTGAAAATTTTAAAATAAGTTCTTTGTTAATGCCGGTTATCGAGGAACTTAACCCTGGGTTTTGAAAAAATCTTCTAGCCATATTCCCATAATTCGTGGATCCATAGCCTGGTTTTGGTTTGTCAGTAATTAATCCCATTTGAACTTTAAAACCCTTTTGAAGTTTTCGTTTTTGGTTTTCAACAAGTTTTTTCTTTCCAGGGTCCTTTAACTTGCCAACACTTTATTGGCAATATATAACAAACATTCAAAACAACGGATCCATGAATGAAGGGAAGATAGGTCAAAGTTAAGATTTTCAATTTTGTGTTCATCTCCTTGAAAGACGGACCGCAAATAAAGCACGTTTGCGTTGAGTTTATTCCTGATAAAGTATTGATACAGCTACCATCTAACATTGTAAAATGAAGAATATATTGCGGAGAAATCTGTACCTTTAATGTGAATGTGTAAATGCCATATTTGTGCACATTGGTACAATACACGCCTTATGAGCTGTATTTTTCTCCATTTTAGTTCAAATCACAAAATACAAACCAAAAACACTGTCACAGACAAAACAGAAAAATATTACAACCCACTAAACCTAAAAACTTAAAGCATAACCTGATGTCTCTCTCTGCGAGTCGCAATAGAAGTGGCAGGTAGATGATCGGCCGATCCGCCGCGCCGCCGATCGTTATGCTCTATGACGTCAAATCGTGTTTAAATTGGCGCGGATTTAACGGCAACTTTAAAAATGTATAGAAACAAAACGGCACACTTCAGATTTGGCACACCTTCTTTTTTAGCGTAATAGAATAGATTATTGAAATAAAAAATAAATGTGCAAGTTCCCTATTAAAACACGATTTTTTTCAATAACGCAAATACATGTTTGTTGCTCTTACTTTTAAGCATTTAAAATTAAACATATTTCTTATTGCCAACACTTATATTCGTATTTTTTTCTTGAAATTTATTTTAATTCGGAAATGGAGTATTCTATGGAAAACGAGTGGAAATTATTTTTCTTACAGGAGCTCAGGTTATGTACTATTTGAGAACTGTCATTACTTTTAACGAAATGCATCGTCTACGGAGATTTGGTTTCAAAATTTGAAGAAACTGGATCTGTTGGTATCAAAAAAGACAAAACCCTAGAGCTTTAGATGAAGATATGCAGATTGAAGTTCCCGGCCAAGTTTCTATAAATGCCAAGGTATCAACGCATTATTTAGCAGCAGTTTTTTCTAAATAGTCAGGTGAATAAGCAGAATTGTCGCTACTGCAGTGATGTTAATACACATCTTTTTACTGAGGGGCACACTCAATATTTGGGCGAGAATACAGGGAGATAATATCATGGGTCCTATCTTAATTGAATAAATGAATGAAATTTAACTGGCCAAGGTAATGATGAAGTATTTAACCAAACTATAGAATTATCGATTGTTCATGAACTTTAAAGCCAAAGAGGCAACTAGTCTTAATTTGTATACAAATTGAACCTCGATTAGTTAATTGCTTAACAATCGGTCCATATACCAGATTCAGTGGCTTAAATTTTACTTAAAGGCGTGGGTCAAAGAGTTTGGCACTTAGTGAAGGTGCCACTATATTTTTTACTGGGAGTATATCAATGATTTTTGGATATTGAAGTTAGGACAGTAAAACTTAGAAAAATAAGCTACATAAGAATATTGAACTATTTGAAGATAATACACTAAACCAACACTACCAAAATAAAATCTGGATTGAATTTAAACTTTTTATTTAAATATTAAAAGCTATCACAGACATAAACACATTAAAACAATTAATTAGGTCCCCTTCAGTGGGGTTATGGTATTGCACATAAAATAATGAGATCTCTTAAATACATATGTTATCTGAATTACCAGATTATTAATTACGTTTTAACCTAAGTCTTATAATATTAATATTGCCTAATTTCTATTTGGAAATAGTTCTAACTAAACCATGAATCCTTGAAGTTCTGACTAAACGCAATTAGTCCCAAAGTACCAAAAAATAAGAAGTAGTTTACTAAACCAACTAAACTAAATTAATCCTATGGCAGTGATAACACCATTAAAACAATTAATAGTTAACAAAGATATAATAAATCAATAAATTAGCCTGTGAAGTAATTATATAGGTATAATCGGTCAATATCTACAGATAAAAGTGAGGTGAGCGAGCTCATTTCGGAATCTGCATAAGGCGAAAAACAAGGTTGCAAGTTGCAGTTAAGAATGACACTTTACTGCCATGAGGCTTTGTAATCAACCCTATTCGCCAATTGCGCTTTCATCTGGTTCATATGCCTAGCTCACTTAGCCGTTTATCGTTTTATTTTTTAAAGGCGTGGGTTAAAGTTTATGGCAATTAGAGCGGGCGCCACAAAATGTTTACTGCATGAAATTTATTAGAAATTCTATCTGTCTGAAAATCGGATAATAAATTTTAGAAAAAATAACCTGTGAAAAAAAGTAAAAAAAATAAATAAAATGAGATTGCATTATAGCCTGAATACAGTTGCCAAAATAAACACAAGGATTACAAACAACCAATGTATTAAAGAAGAATAGTACTTAAGTAGAACAATCTACTTTCTAAAAATGTAGAAGATTTTCTGATTACCGATGGTTAATATTATGCTAAAAAATATTTATGGAATATCACTTAAGCTGACCTAAATATGCCACAAGTGGTAATTAATGTTCAAATTACAATTTATTAATTGCTGTGTTAATTAAGTTTCATCTTGACACTTTAACACTAGAAATTACAACAATCAAATATCAGTTAAACAATTTAGGCCTGGTACTCATTGCGATTAAACTTCAGATCAAAAAGTGGCACTAGGTACTTTAGCAAGTTTCTGATCAATACATTAACATTACTAATTACTATATAAACATATCAATAAATTAGGTCAACGCAAATTAAAGAGATAAGTTATCTGTAAAAGAACATTTTAATAATACCCAGTTACTATTGCTTAAATATATAACAATTTATATGTTAAAATTTGGGAATAAATATCCACTAAACTACGCTTAGCTTATTCCCTTGGCAGCTGAAATATAGAGGACTCCTAAAATGTCTCCAAAATGCTAAACTAAAAGGGATTTACTAAATAAAATATATAGAAATAAATATAGCCGCACTAAATAAGGAAAATTGAGCTCAATTGACCGATATCAAAGCGAAACGTTCAATAACAAGGTTTAAATAAGTTAGATTAAATTTCTGCCATGGATTTTACAGATAGATATATGTAAGTAACTTACTTTAAATGGCATAACCGCTTTAATTGTAACATGTAAATTTAGATAATACCAAGAGAGGAAACGCTAAAAGAATTACAGTATATTAGACAACTGTATTTTATTAAAATCACTAAATAGGCTCAGAGAACTAAAACTCAGTATCTCTGGAAGTAATATTTCCAGTAAGCGCTTCTCGGTAGATTATATTTAGTCTTTTCACTTGAATAATTAAAGGTAGTAGAACGATAAATCAAGAACAATGCTCAACATATTAGCTGCCCTAATTTAATATTAATTGAAATTGATCCTACCAGAGTTGATGATGTGTTTTGTCCTCGGTAATTGGACGACCTAGGCAAGGTACTAGTCGAAATAACCAGGCTACACTAAACTCTCTGCCTGGTCCGAGATGGAGGAAACGGCTGGCTCCTTCTCAGATAAGGAAAGCCCCAAGCAAATGAACATTGGTCCCTCGGAAAGATCCTGATGAAAAATGGTATTTTTCTAAAGCCCTCTATTACTTAGAAGTACATAAGTCGAACCTACCTTTTAAAATACAAGGGTTATCACACCAGTCAGCACACTATGTTTCAAAACAGCATAGCCGATACTTAACAAAACATACACGTTACTACACTTTGTAATATTGATGAAAAAATGTTAGCTGACAGTCATCAACCAGCAGTTGAAAACTTAATTGTCCTAAGGCCCCTAATTGGACGGTAGTTCAAACGAGAAGACCCCTCAATTTTAACTTCCCTCGATATATCCTATTTTCGTGCGCATCTTGGGAAGGCGCCTGCTGTCATGCGGGTTGGAGTACTGAAATCCACATGTAAAAGTAGTGTTGTGATAATCGATATCACAACTTAACGGAGACACAGAGAAAACTACGATATAATATTCAGGTACAATTGCAACGGTAGAGCTTTCAGCAAATTGGAGTAAAACTGTATAGTTTTAGTAGGTAAACCTTACGGATAGAATATACCCGACAGTCCTCAAGAGGGAGTCTCGACTTCGAGCACTTCCGAATTTCACTCACCAATACTGGTAAGTTGCATTCGGAAGTAAGATAACGTAAATGTCGACGACATCAATCGCTAAGTAAAATGGAAGAAATCGCGCTACTAGATATTGTAGCATTTATCAGGCGACAAGATCTTCTACACTTCTAGCAAGATGGTGCACTTCCTCACCTTGCTGCTTTTGCGAGACGGTTATCCAAACCAGTGGATCAACAGAAGAGGCACAATTGAGTGGCCGCCAAGATTACCAGGCCTTACCTCTATAGATATTACATTAAATAGCCAGTTTATAACACAAGCCTGCTTCTCTGGAATAATTGTTCCAAAGCACAATTGATGCTTGTGGAAGTATTCCAAGGAATATTTTTCGGAAAGTTAGGGAGGAATTTGAAAATGACTTTATTTCTGTTTAGAACAAAATGGATGTCATTCTGAGCACTTGATTATAGTGAAAATAGAGTAAAATACAAGTATTTACGTTATTGCAGAAATAAAGAGTTTTAGTGCCAGATTTTTTGAAAACCAGTTTTCAAATATTACAGCATTTAAAAAAAATTGTAACCCAGATTTTATGTTTAGTTGTGTATCTAAGGCCACGCAAAAAAAAACTGCCAAAAAGTGCCTGGGGTTATTAATATTACCTTAGTATCGACCATATTGTAAAGCGTATTTTTTTCTTGCCGAAATGGCACACTAACAAACTTATGGTTTTTTAAATGATTTTATCGATCACCTCGTATATCGTGGCAATATCAAATCAGCTTAAATTTCACTTAATGTGGTTTAAAGTGGAAAAAATGGGCTTTTGAAATCCGTAAAGCGAATTTAAAAAAGTTTATTTTTCAGAAAATTACAACAATCTGAAAATGGGACTAAAAATTTGTTTTGCCGAGATTTTCGTTTGACAGGTTTATTAAAAGTTAAAGAAATTAGAAAATAAATTTTTCAACAACATTCAGCATCCAAAAAACCAACTCAAGGATAATGAAAATGTCTATATACAATAGGAATAAAAAAATACCATTTATATTAAGTAATTAAGTAAGTTTTGAAAAAAGTTCAGTAAAAAGTGTTTCAAAACTTTACAGACCTCTTACAAAATATAATATTACAGAAAATAATAATTATGTGTATGATTACAGAAATCCTCGTTGAGAGAACTCAAGAGACAGGAGAATTTCTCGGTAGAAATAGAGCCTCTCCTCCCGTTGAGCGCTAAGAGACCAGAATTTACCGTCTCGGCGGCCACACTACAATTAGGTATAATTCCTGTAACAAGGAAGTCATACTTAGGTAAATTAAAGTACGGTCTTTATAAAATGATAATTTGCATTAGTATTAATAACAAAAATGATGTTTTACAAAATGTTTACTGTTTCTACGTAGGAAAAGGTAAATGTATTAAACACAGTTTTTCATTAGACGCCAGTTGTCGAGACTAATTTTCATGCGTATCATTCTTTTATGGACAAATAAGTTAAATATTGTAACCGACAAAGCCCTCATTTTTCAAAGTTTTAATAAGAAGCTGGCTAACCTTAAACCATTCAACCTTTAGCGGTAGGAACTACTTTATCAATTAAGCTGCTATCTACACTACACGAATGCCAAATAATTAACGACATTTAGTTAGAAACGGCCATCCGCTTAATTCCTAGTAAGTAAGTAGATCCGACTGAAGGAATTGCGCCATCAGTCAAAATGTTTCAAGAGTTACGATCATAAACTTAAGCTAATCCATCACGCTCAGCTTTGCATGGAATGCATCAGTATGAAAACGGCCCTGTTTAATATAATTAAGAGATTAATAAGTTGTGCATTCTCGCATTATCGTCTCGTGCAAGCCTTTTTCCTTTGGTAATCGCTAATGAGCCGTTTCGAGATAATACACAAAGCAATAAAGGCTCGCTTGTCCTGAGCTTACGCACATCATCTTTTTCAACATGATTATTTCTATATTTCAAGTCAAGAGGAGCAAAACTGTTTGTCTTAACATCAATTTTAAATCCAACTGCCTAGACTTCTATCATTTTATTGCCAAATAAATTGATGCTGCAAATAGCAAATGAGGTTGCCACACTTGAAATTTTAAAGATAGTTCTATACAAAGGGAATTAAAATCTTAAGGCGGGGTGGTACGAATCAGAATTATTTCTTTGCATGTATACAATTTGCAGGATCAAACATTAATTTTAAATAAAAACCGTTTAGGTATGCATGTAGAGGCAATGGACCGTAAATCATGGCTCTAGAAAAATGATACCTGTAAAAGTATTGTCTAATAGCCCTACTATATGATTGTAGCTATAGAAAGAACATATGTTATACTTTGAGCAAGTACTTACCGTAATATGGGTACCTGACCCCAAAAGAAAATTGTTGACGTTGGTAAAATTAAATTAAACTGCACACGAATCAACCACTACACAAGTAGTGGTTGATTCGTCGAGATTTTATTTTAAAGAAAAGCCTTAAAACTAATCGTAAATCACCTAATTCTATATTTTATTAAGAGGTTATAACTTTGGATGCACCAAGGTAAGTGTAATTTTTATATACTTTTTTAATATATAATCGTAATTAGGCATTCATTTGAATGATGTAACCCTAACCACACTTCCATAAAAAATGATACCATGCATAAAAATCGTGATAATACAAGAAGGGGAAACTTTGACCATAAGCACGGGGCGAATTTGATGTGCGATCAAAGTGCCCCTTACTTGACTTTTGAGTTATTAATTATTTTTAATGCATTTTCTTTTGTTTCAGATGGCACGAACTTATAAAAAGTTACTTGGCACTGGGAATTATAAAAACCACACCGACGAGCAACTTGAAGAAGCACTTCAAAAAATCGCCGATGGGCAGTTGCCAATAAGAACTGCGGCCACCCAATACAAATTACCATTTGGAACATCACACAAAAAATTTCATGGCTATTATAGGTGTACGTAATGCTGGTGGGCAACCTGTTAAATGTACCTATTGGGAGCTTCCACTTATGGATGTTAAAATGCTAGGCAAGGTCTATTTGGAAAAATGCGGACGAGTTGAAATCAAATTTAAGAATGTCATTCCAGGCAAAGATTGGGCCCTTAGCCTTTTTAAAGGTCACCACATAACAGAAGTTACTCAACGCCTTGCTAATAACATAAATAAAAGCCGCACTGCTGTCTCCATGGAAACGCTAGAGGTTTATTTTGCGAAATTCAGCAGACACTGGAGGGGGTAAAGCCCAAAAATACATTTAATTATGATGTAACCAACAACGGCGATGACCCGGGACAAGGTCGTACTATATACCGAAAGGATGCCAAATATACGGAAAAATTGTTAAACCATTTTAAAAGCAACACTTCCATCATTGTTTGTGGATCTGCAGATCGCACTCTATTGCCACCGTATGTTATATCAAAGGCAATACTACTACGGATATATAAGAAACACCTATACAATACATGGCAGGAAGGAGGCATTAAAGGTTACCCATGTTGTGAAATGCCGTGTTGTGCAACGGAATGCAGATTTAATAGGACTTCCCATAGATGGATGGACACAGACACATTCCAGGATTGGTTCGCAACCTGCTCTTTGCCACATGCTCGAAGACTAGAAGCATAGAAGGTGTTAATCGGCGACAATTTAGCGTCGCATTTTACTGAATCCTTCATGCGAAAAGAATATTATTTCTTTCGTTTGTTTTGTACCACATTTGACCCATTTAATGCCAATCCTTGGACGTGGCAGTTTTTAAGCAGATGAACGTTGCCTAGTATTTCATACTAATGAAGTACAAATAAAAAATTATAGCTTCTGGTGTTCCAAAGGAAATTTTCCTTTCGCTGTTAAAGCCCACTATACAGAAAATGGACCAAGCTCCGGAGGAGACCAAGAAGAACCTGCAATAAAGCGAAACATAATTAACGGTTTCTACGCAAGCGGAATACACCGATTCAACCCCAGGAAAGTTTATAACAAAATTCCGTGAACGACAGAGAACAATAACTCCAACAATCCAGAGCCTGTTGTGGAAGATGCCCTCTGAGAATTATTACGTGAAAATCGTTTGGGCGGACAAAACACTCAAAGAATCAAACGAAAAAGAAAATATATCAATATAGAGCAGGGAAAATGTGTTGGTACCATCGAGAGCAGTAGTTCAGATGAAGTGAAAGAAGCTTTTGACATGCCGGAGCTGGACAATATTTCTGTCGATGCCGACGGTTAGGTTGTGGAGGAAGTAGAACTTACGCAGCCCGATCCAGAACTATTGTTTTGGATAATTTTCTTGTAGGAAAACGACATTCCATACAATACAAATATTTGTGTAAAAGTCAAGAATAGTTTTGAGGAACTGAATATACAGTCGTTGGCTATAAGTCGACAAACACCCACAAAAGAGCTTTTAAGCTTGTGCCAAAAAGATATATCGACAGTGCCATTGCCAGATATTTATGCCTTATTGCCTCTACCAGCAACTGTTGATGGAAGAGCTGAGAAAAAATTGTGGAATAAAGTTGACGTACAAGAAATATCAAAATAAATTTAACTTTTAAATATCACAGCAAGCCCAGAAAACACTACCATCCAAATAATGTTATAGTTGTTATAGTTCCTATTTTCAAAAACTTCAGTTTTTCGTTCTTGTTAGGAATACTTTTAAGTATTTATTCTTATTTTTGTATGACGGTATGCTTTTTGTGAATGTGGTTTTGTGTCCATTTTGTAATTCTACATTAATTTAAACCGTAATATGTAGGAATTTTATTTTTATAAATAAACATGCTTAAAATCATAATTCTCAATTGCGTTACTCCATATTGAGTGACATGAGCCAATATATCCCCTGTCGACCTCTCTTTGCAAAAACCGTATTGGTTATCGCTAATTGATCTGTGATTTGTGTGTTCAGATCAGGTTTTGGAAGAAGCATCTTGCCCCATTGCCATCATTTTGTAGAGCCATACTCTGGTTTCAATTTGTCTACAATAATTTTTGATTTAAAGTCAGCTTAAAGTTTGTATTATTATCTACAACGTCTTCGTTTTCACTCCCTCCTACTTGCCATACTTTAACTGGCAACCGGTGGAGGACATCAAACTTGATCCAAGAGAAAAGTATAGACAAGTCGAAGCGGTAATTCTCTACATTAAATGAACGATTGACAACAGTTGCTCTGTAGTCGCACTTAGTCGAAGAGTTAATATCAGAAAGGTTAGTGCTCACATCACCGTCCATCTTCGTAATTATCATTTACCACCTGACCTGACAGGTTTACCCCTTTTTTTCATTTAGTCATATATTTTTCCTCATCACGCACTACTTCTGCATTTTCATTTTGGGAAATATATTTTAGTAGCCTACAATAAAGGGTCGATGGTGGAGGGGGGCAATCTACACTTTCTGTTTGGTATCTACATCGATCACTTTCAAAGGCACCATAACCACAAGAGAGGAAAATGTATCGGTGCTTTAATCACTCGCGAATTTTGATTTTTATTGCCTATGGACAGAACTACTATTTGCAAATTTATTTCAGCTGGTTAGTCTCTTCTAGAGTTGCCACTTCAGCGATATTTTGTGTGGTAACTTGCACAAGCCCCTGTAAATTTGCTTTGGCAGAAGTTTCGGTAACATTGATTAATGATGGCAACATCGCTTGGTTGATGCCATGAAGGTGGAAAGCAGTCTTTATGAGTTCTATTTCATCAAGCTTAACAAATAATATTTTCCTTGAGATATTTGATCTTCTTTTAACGTATCGTCAGACAACTCAGCAGCAAACTGCAGGTCGTCAGATGTCCTGCCAGCTGTGGACTAGGCTACGCGTCTTTTCTTGATCTTAACTGAAGATTCTGCGAAGGACTTTCGGGGTCTTCCAGGGTTACGCCTTGGTCCAGGCTGCTTTGCCTCAACGAAGCTCTTGCAGTAGCCTCTGCCAATAATTCTGGCAGTTCCCGCTGACTGATTACACATGTGCCAGCTTCGTGATGCTTCTTCCTATTTTTCGCTTAATTTTAAGCTGCTACATGACATCAATTGTCTTCGTATTTCATTGTGTAACAGATACTGTTTAATTTGATGTGCCAACCTCAAACCAAACGTTCACAAGATCGTCGTTTTTAATGGCTCAGTCTCGCTCTGAAAAAATAAACGAAAACAAATTTGGTAGCGAGTGAACGCAGCAAAATTTAACGGAAATTGAAGGTTTGTAACAATTTAAGTTCCTGATGTTTTTTGGAAATATTCTAAGTTGCCGGATAGGTCGCGAGTTTATTTTATTGGTCAGTAAGGATTTTTTCTTGGGCGCCAGAAATTCCTCAACTCTCAAAGAACTGTCAAGTATCACCAATAAAAGCTTAAAAGCTAACAAAAATCACTTGATAGACGTTGAGAACTGTAGAATCTCGTTCTTGCCGGAAATAAAAAATGTTCTTAAAAACAAATTTACAATAATTTTATTTCAATAAATATTATTAAAATTAACAATCCAAATTATAACTTTGTTGAACAGAGTTGAAGAATTAAATTGATGTTAGAAAAAGAACAATTAAAATATTAATTTTTGAAATTAGTCAAAACCAAAAAAAAATTCTGATCCAGCAGTGATTTTTACGTTTGCAAATAAAATACTTAGCTTAGACG
>MU182014.1:484183-499670 GCA_016904865.1 Pissodes strobi | reverse complement strand
AAAAATCTTAAAACCTGAAAAACCATGTAACGAATTATTTCGTTACAGGTTCATAACCATAACTATAACAAAATGTTAAAGCTACTAAATGTTATTTTGCGTTTTTTTATGTTTTTTTTTTCAAAAACTCAAGTTGCTTGAAATCTTCCTATCCTATAAGCACTTAAAACCTATATAAATAGCAAGCAATAGCAGTAATTTTCCAGAAAACAGATTAATATTTTTCTGATATCATTACAGTATAATATCTTTAATCAAACATTTAGAATATCCAAAAGCAGATTATGATATTTTCACAATAAGTACATAATTTTATGAGTGATCTCTCTGGGTGACCTACCAAACTGAATTTATGGAGTGGATCACCTGGACCTTTCACTCAATGATAAAAAAAAATAGGAAACAGCGTGTGTTATATAATTAGTGCAAAAATATTTAAACACACCAAAATATTAGATAAATTAATATAAATCAAAGTCAAGAAGGATAGGTCGCTAAAATAGCTGAGTTGACGGGGCGTACTGGTCAAAATACTTGAGTTTGAGGGGAAGTAACGGTTAAAATATTTGGAGCACTAAAAATTGCGATGTTACTTTTCTGGAAAAAGTTACTTTTTCAAAACCCTGGGGTGCGGTAATTTCCCCCTATACCCACACCATATGGATTTGCTCTTGATTTAGGTAACACAATTATGTATTTATATAGTTTATTTATTGCTTCCATAAATGGCATCATTACATGCATAGGAGTTGCCACAAAAAAAATCTAAAAGTTATACATAACAAAATAATGACCTAAGCTAATAAAATGTTTTAAAAGTATATACGAAAAATTTATCCAATCTCTAGAATCGGTTTTCATCTAAAATGGAATTAACCCTGCTCTTAAACATATGCTAAGACGGCACGTTTTAACAGAGGTGGGCAAATGGTTAAATATTGTTAAACAAATTATTTCAGGCCCATTCTGCGTCTGAGTCAAGGGAGCAGTTGGAACAAACAACTGGTCAGCATTTCCAGTATTATATGGGTTTATGTCCCTAACTTTAGTATGGAGGTTTTGATTAGAGAAAATGTAGCAGGCACAATGCAAAATCTAAAGGTTGATGAGTGTGCGGGTTTTGTTTGCTTTTAATGTCTCACGACAAGATTTTCGGAATGAAAGATGGAACTTGCTTCTTATTATCCTCTTCTGAGTTATAAGCACTGTCCCAGTGTGAGCAGAATTTCCCCAGGCCAATAATCCATTAGCCATAATTGAGTCGAAGGTTGCATAGTAAAATATTTTCACGGTCGGAATGTCAACAATGTTTCTTAGTTGTAGTATAGCATAGTTTTTTATGCTAATTTGTTGCATATGTTATCAATATGGCTACGCCAAGATAGGTGCTGGTCCAGAGTGAGGTCCAGGAAGTTTACACCAACCTTGCTGTACAAGAATTGAAGATTTGTCCCTAACCAGCAAACTTTTGTCTCGAATGACTCCAAGAGATGTGAAGTTGATTAAGCTTGTCTTGGAACTGTTTAAAAAGAGCTCATTTAGTTTAAACCAGGTAGAAATCTCATATACATACTGAGTACTCTTGATGCACAGATCTTCACAGCTCTCGTCAGCCACCACTACTGATGTATAATGAGTAAACAAAGTAACATAACTATTTTGAGCCAGCAAGGGATGGCCATTTATAAGAAGAAGGAAAAGGACCGGACTTATCACACTGCTCTGGGGCACACCAATTTCAATATCCACCCAACCAGACACAGATCCACCAATAGCATCCGTCAATCTGACTGTCTGAGTCCTATCGGTCACATACACTCGCACCCACTCCAACGCATTACATCTATCCAACTTAGATAATGCACGGCTAAGGTCATCGTGAAATCGAAGAAGATTCCAGTTTGGAGAATCCTAGAATGAAAGGCAAGTATGGCATCAACCGTTGAAAGACCCTCTCTGTAGCCAAACTGATGGGAATCGAGCATATTGAATGTGTTCAAAAATAAGATTAATCTTTTTCGAAAGGCCTTTTCAAAGATTTTTGGGAAAAGAACAATATGATAAATAAACAATCTACATATTTGATCTATATTATCTTAAGGTTACCTTATCAGTGCCTTACCTTAGTTAAACTATTGTTAGGTACTAAATTGCATATTTTTTATTTTATCCACTTCCACAGCATTTATGCTAAAACGCTCTGAAATCCAGCATCTGGTTTTCGTAATATAGGTATCTATTATATAACATAATGCCATCTCTTCTTGACTTTTTAAGCTTAAGTTGATTTGAATTTAAAAAACCAGAAAGGCGTACCGAATGCCAAATTAGGCAAAGAGGTATATCTGATTTGACTTTAGTGAATATACATATACTTCTATAATCGGCGGGGCATTGGCCTCTTTTTACCTTCCTATAGCAGCATCTCCTGCCTATTATATAATTTATACGAGTTCCTGTGTGTGTTTCGGTCACATTCATTATTATTTACACGTTTGAAAATTCGATATTTTCATACCTCAGAAATATTACAATATCAAGATTCATTTATTGATGATACCTTTTATACAGGTGAAAACCTAACTATGAACAAGGTTTATAGATTTTTACATAGATATAATGGAGTTAGGTACATAGTTTTATTATTGCCAGACTACACTTTTAGAAATCTGGTTGAGAACGACTAACTGATCTGATTGAAGAAATTGTTAGTTATGAAATAAACGTTCAAATATAGTGCGAAGATTCTGAGGTTTAATAAAAAATAACGGATATGTTCTACACATGTTTACCTCCCCCACACTCGCCAAAAAGGAACAGACTCTAGACTCCAATATAATCATTTTCATTTACCATTGAAAAGTTTTTAAATGATTTCTATAAGAGCGGCGATACACAGAATGAATCTTTCCTGGGCTAGTGGAGAACAATAATACATATGTTAGAACTATGGTCCATAGTGCTAGATTACGAATCACAAATTTGCAATAAATTATAAATTTAAAATTGGAGCGAAGCGGATCTACAGCTGGACTTTGTTTAATTGAAAAGTACCATAAGGGTCTATGAAAATCTTGTACGAAATAAACAATTTCGAATTATTTCTTTGTTAAGTAAATGCTTCGAAATGATGAAGTTGCAAATTAGAAGGCGAGTTGAAAAAAGTTTAATTTTTCTCAAAATGGGAACTGAAGATCAATCAAATTGATGAATCAGCATACTGATGCGCGTTGATGCGTGGATCAATAAATGTATGCTATTTCCTCGAAATTCTTTGGCTAGCCAATATTAGTTGATAGAAAATAATAATTAATTCTGTAGATTAACTGAAATAACCTGAGGCTAACATCTGTCATAAATTTTAGATCTAAAGTCATCTATTATAAGCTCCCCCAATACCGAGATACACCTAACAAGGTTTTAAGCGGCGGCATGTCTCTATAGGAATAAAATGGCTGCCTATTGAATCTAAAAATGTACATGCATTACCTCCTACAGAAAGGCCTACTGGCTAATATTAAAATTGCTGTGACGTCACAACATCTAGTCAAATTCGAGGAACAAATCTTCCCCCGTTGTTAAGAACTAATAAGTCTAAAAATGAAGATGGTTAGTAATATAAATATAACAGTAAAAAGCTCGTACAACCTGTCCAATTTTTAAATGACATTGCATAACTCAAATTAACCTGAATTAGCACTAATGCTGTTTATACCCTGGAGCCAGGGCAAGCGGGTCTCTCTCTCTCTCTCTCTCTCTCTCTATCTTTCTCTCTCTCTCTCTCTCTATCTCTCTCTCTCTATCTCTATCCCTATCTCTATCTCTATCTCTATCTCTCTCTCTCTGATGAAATGCTGCGAATCTTAATCTCATTGTTTGTGTGTGGCTAGAAGTTTGCACGTCGGGTCGCCATGATAAACAACAAGTATCATGGAAAAATCAATGTGATACAGAACGTGAGAGGTAGCTGTTTCTAATTTATTATGAGATCTGAAAAAGTGTGAGCTAAGCAACGAATTACGATTTCTTTTTCGCTAATCTGCTAATTACCAATTAATTTTTTCGATGATATGATAATTTAAAATATTTGAAATTTATTTATGTATGAACCTCACTAACCTAATCGCAACAATAGATGGGCAATTATTCTGATATAAAAAAATAGGTTTACGATTCACATTCTTTATACCATGCATATAGCACATAATTTACCACCTACAACACTTCAGATTTCATTTTATTACATTTTCCCCACAATTGAATGCCCACGTGCATATAGAGATTCAATTTACTTTTTTAAAGAAGTGACATGTAATGAATGCTAATTTATTTAACTTGTAGGAGAAAGTGGAATGCATATCAATGGATGAAATTATTTCTTTATATAGAGAGTTGATAGCTTTCACGTGGTAATTATGATTCGATTTTATTTCACCTTTAGTAAAAAAACAGATTTTGTGTGAATCTAATGAAGTTAAGACTGAGAACTGATATTTATTCATACAATTTATTCTATTTGATCAATACCTCCATTGATTTGATCAGCTTACTATAGCTACACGAAAAAAATCGGTGCAGATTAAGCAATACAGCTAATTAAATCTTTATAATACACATATTTTGAAAAATTGCCAACATATAGTTCTTCAGATGTTTAATGTTGATATCAGACTTTAGTGGAATATATGCCAAAAACTCAGAATAAGTGATACTGCTTTTTACAAGTGTATAAGACCTAAATTAAATATAAGAATTATATTAAATGTGAGAATTAAATAAACGTAATCTGAATGGTTTTTCCTATTATAAACTACGTGCAGCGGAAAATAATTAGTCCTAAATCATGCAGCCACAAATTTCATTGGAGTAATATTTTACCATTAGAAAATAAAAGAAAACATAATAGATGCCGAAGAATAGGTGTAAAAAATATGAGAAACAGAAGATTTGCAAGACCAAGTCAACATAAATGAATAAAAAGTTACAGTTTTCTGGAAAACCAAGCATGAATAACTAAAAGCAAAACAAAGACTGGATCCTATAACTAGATTCTGACGACTAAACAGAGATTTAGAAAATGCATCTGAAAAAAACTATAGAGGGACAATATAATAAACGAATACCCATAATTTAAAAGACATAATAATTAAAAGGCACGGGCCCGGGCACGGGGGTTCTGTAGTAACGAGTTTTATAGACTCCGTTGTTTGGCATCCATATCGCTCCTTATTTGGGGATCGTTGACGACATATTTAAGGTTAAGCATTCTACTTCTGGGAGCAATAGTGTAACGCACATCTGTCGAGATGTTCATGCACAACTTCATTCGGATGCCTCCCATGAAATTGCATTTCTCGCCATCTATGCAACTTTTTTTCCTTCGTCGAATGCTGAAACTCCGGACATTTGCCATGGCACAGAAGCTAGGGGGCAGTACCACATATGATTCTATGGATTTCCGCCTCTTTAGCTTTCGCAAAAAAAATATTTTTGCAAATTATTGGTCTGATGATAGCACAGTTTGGCGTTGTCCGTTAGTTCTCTTCCTCGATCCGATCTCTCAGATCGGCTTCTCCACCACTGCACCTCCGTCCGTCGAGGAAGAGCTTTTCTTCCAGTCGCGGCTTTATGGTGATAGTTTCGCGCCTTCAATTGTTAGCAAGGTTCTTAGTTTGAATCCTAACTTTTGGATATTGATTTTACTCTAGGCCGCAATGTTAAAGGAATATTCAAGCACCGACATGCGAAGTCCATTGCTCTATAAGGTTTTGCTATTTAGTTGCGTTAAAAAAAATTACTCTGCTCATGAATACAGATGCTCTTGCTTTTTTCATCGCCAGAGGATGAAGTACCTGTTCGCTTGCAGCTTTCCACGCACTATGTTAATGGTGCATTTAATTTTTTTTTGAGAAGACTATATATTATTGATATTAATAATTCTCCCGTTTATAGTATCCACAAATATAAAAAAAATCAGAAAAGCATTTTGAAGTTAAACAACGAATAATTATAATAAAAAGTTGTTTCGGGTTGTCCCAGACATTTCAACCTTTTTGAGATGCAACTTGCTATGATTGGTACGAGATTTCTTGGCTATCAACCTAGTGCGAAAAGAAGAGTCAAGGAAACTGAATTTAAGAACCGTAATGCTGCTAAAATTACTTGCTCACTGAAGAACTGTTTCAGTAAAGGGACGTTTTTGCAGTAAACTATCTTTACCATGACCTTCAATTGTGGAAAAGTGTCGTTTTTACTAACAAAATGCATTTTAGTTGACTTACAGCGGCCAAATACGGGTTTGTCGATCAGAAAATGCCAAATACACAATGCCAAGTTTGCAAAACGTCATAAGAGATTAGATTAGATTAATTGGGAGTTTTCCAGATCGGCTTCTCCACCACTGCAATCTGCAAAATTTATTGTGACGCCTCATCTAGTTTTGTATCTCCCATTATACTCCATAGTGTTGATAATGATTTCTCAGTGTAGCATGTAGCTACTTGATTGGGTTCGCCTATTCCTTTGAAACACATTATCATGATAGTCTCACAGTGGCATATAACGTGGGATACAGCCACCTCTTCTTCTTCGTCGGACCTACATAGGGATTCATCTACCAGACCCCCCAGAATTAAGTGCCTTTTCAGTCGACAATGGCCGGTCACTTAACCATCATCTTCCGACAGCCTTTCTAGTATTGCTTAGTAAGTGAGTTGAAGATCTCTTAACAAATTTTTTAGTATATCTCTGTCCTGGTTGGACATTCCACTATTCCTGAGCTTTCGTTGCTAACCATTTCATAACAGATGCCTTAATAGTACACCTGGCTGCATCACTAATGGGTTCTGGTTTCATCAAAGAGCACAATGAGCTTGCTTTGACTATTTTATCGGCTCTTTCGTTGCCATTGTGGTCTTTGTCCGCCGAAATCCAAGCTGGAGTAATTTTATTGCGATCACTTAGCTCAATCAATACCATGCAGCAAGTCGATTGATCTCGATTATATTACCATCGTCTTATTGGCAGTTTTCCTGTTTGCCACTGTGAGGGTATCATGAGAATGCGTTTCAAAGGAATAGGATACAGCCACTTCTTCTTCTTCGTCGAATCTACATAGGGATTTATCTACCAGACCCCGCAGACTTAAGTGCCTTTTCAGTCGACAATGGCCGGTCACTTAACCATCATCATTCCGACAGTCTTTCTAGTATTGCTTAGTAAGTGAGTTGAAGATCTCTTAACAAATTTCTTAGTATATCTCTGTCTTGGTTGGACATTCCACTATTCCTGAGCTTTCGTTGCTACCCATTTCATAACAGATGCCTTAATAGTACACCTGGCTGCATCACTAATGGGTTCTGGTTTCATCAAAGAGCACAATGAGCTTGCTTTGGCTATTTTATCGGCTCTTTCGTTGCCATTGTGGTCTTTGTGCCCCGGAATCCAAGCTGGAGTCATTTTATTGCGATCACTTAGCTCATTCAATACCTTGCAGACTTCTCATAGATATTGGAAGACTGGTTCCTCTCCTTGATTCATCATATATACCGGCTCCGACACTTTGATCGGTCTTCCAGTCGTCAATATATTGCTCTTATTGGTGGACCTTTTATCAATTCGTCTCTTTCCGGTATTAAGATTTTAAAATTCAATTCAAATTTGTATGTTGGAGTGGTATAATCTATGAACATGCCCAACACGTAGTGTTTCTACACCTCCTTGGAGCAGTCTGTGGGCTACCAACTAGCTTTGCCTTGTTTATAAATGTATATTGGTGGTAGATCTAATAATACCTCTAGTGTGGCTCGAGATTTGAGTTCATGGTTCCCGTGGCGCACAGGCAGGCTAGCATTTGCATGCCATTCAATAGCCTCCTCGCCCCCACTTACCTTGCTTTTAGACCTGAATGCTCTTCCTTAAATATATTAGGTCCGGATAAATGCTCATGAATTTGATGTATGCTGACGATTAGAAGGAAAGTTTAATTTTACGAATTATATGAATATTTAAGAGAACATAATGTTCTCATCTCTTGAACAAATTAACCCAATAATGCTTTCATATCACCAACATTATTTTGCAGTGTACGCGTCAATGCTATGGCTATCTTTCGGGATATAATTTAAAAAGTAATAATTATGTGAATTAATCAACGAAATGCTGGGTGATCTAAATATTTTATCTAATTTATTTCAAATTCAAATTCAAAAGCATTTATTTGCCAACAACCTAAATATAAGAATATAAAATCAATAGATAATGTTTTGACAAAAAGGACAACTTCTCGATTATAAGAAAACCGCTTACATATTGTACCAGTGGTGCCCATGCGAAGCGGCCCTGCAATAATTTTTAATTCATATATTACCCACTCAAATTATTAAATTACACAAACAAACACAAAAAACTAAAAAAACTAAAAACTACTAAAAACCATTTTAATAGTCGTTTACAGTTTTATAATAATAAAAAAAAAATAAACTAAAAAAAAACGAAGCTGATGCGGTATGGAAAACGAAACCCGGGCGGCAACCAAAAAGGAGTCAGAGAGTCAACGAGGACAGGGGGCGACGCAATCGCAGTAGCGTATGAAGTTGATCCCAAGCTAAAATTTTTGCATATCAGACAAAGAAGAAGAAAAAATCTGACATCACCGCTCCCATATACCCATGCATATCTCTCTATACAATAAGACTTTACCAATAAACATTATGTTCGTTGATCCAATAATAGTTTTAATTTAACCTCCTTCGAAAAAGACTCCGGACCACAAGTTTTCATTGTCGCAGGTAAATTGTTCCACAGATAAACTGCAACAGATGCAAAAGATCGCTGAAAAGTTGAAGTCCTATGCTGTGGCAAAACAAAATGTTCATTAAGCCTTGTATTAGGTCTGTGAGTAGAGGTTGCGAAAATACTTTTCAAATATCTTGGTCTGCCCTGTTTGATAATCCTATAGATAAAATTATACATGTACTTCTTTCTTCTGTTTTCGATGTTCAAGATATTGATATTAAGAATTTAAGTGTGACGTAATATGGTCTCTATAAGGAATGTTAAAAGAAAATCTCATACAGCTATTTTGAATTTTTTGAATCATTCGTTTTGTTCGCGCTATCAAGGAGCTTCCATTAACAACGTCACCGTAGTCAAAAAGAGACAAATTTAGAGATTCGCACAAATACATTTTTTGTTTGGGTGGAAGATATTTTTTTAAATTATAATGTTGTTTAAGGCGTAAATACGCAGCTCTTAGTTTAAGTTTAATATGCGGTTCGAAACAAAGAGAACTGTCAAAAATCACCCCAAGATTTTTTACCTGATCTTTAATAGGAATTAAATTATTAGAAATATTAAAAAGCAGTATTTGCTCAATATCTTTTCTTGAGAAATTATTACCTAAGACAATGATTTGAGACTTTGACCTATTTAGCTTAAGATTATGATTATGATAGTTCAATATTATTTATGTCCTCAATAAGGTGATTCTGAACAATTTGAATATTATCTGTATTAATTGGTATATATAACTGCGAATCATCGGCATATTGTTGCAGTGTAGCATTTTTTTCAGATTTATACATGTCGGCCACATAAATTGAAAATAGCAGCGGGGAGAAGAAGGAACCTTGTGGTACCCCGCACAAAACTAGTTGGTATTCGGAAAATGTTCTATTATATTCCTTTGAGACTTCAACTCGACTAACACCGTTTTCAAAGTAGTTTTGGAAAAAAATAATAGCATCATTATATAAACCAAAATATTTTAACTTTACCAGTAACATACTATGATTAACGGTATCAAAGGCTTTACTAAAATCAAGGAGAGCCATGCAAGTACTATTTCTTCCTTCTTCATTTAAGCGTATGTCGTTAAGTATTTTTACCAGACTTGTGTTTGTGCTAAAACTTTTACGGAACCCTGATTGGCACTAAGGGATAATATTCTGGCTTTCGGCAAGTGAACTTAATTGAATAAAAATATGTTTCTCGATTATTTTTGATAGAGCTGGTAAAATGCTAATGGACCTCAGATCATTTAATTGAGTCGGATTTGAAATTTTCCCAATGGGCTTAATAATAGCTTTCTTCAAAACAGAAGAGTAAGTTTTATCTAAAATGCAAGTATTTAGAATATTTAATAATGGATCAGCACAGAACGGCATACAAAATTTTATATCGCTCTAACCCATCCACCCCAATGGCATTAGATGATATAGTAGAAATAATTTTTATTAAGCTGCTATCGGTCATAAGTGCCAAATTTAAAGTTTCACTATTATATCTGGTATTATTATAATAATCAATTAATGCCGGAGAGGCGGTATCAGGCAATCTTTTTTATTATGTGTTAGGTTTAGTTTATTCGCTATGATCCAAAATTCTTTGCCCCTCTGTGTTGCCATGTGGTTAAAAAAGGTTATTTTTCCCTAATAATAGCGGGTTTTGTGTGGTTACGCAACTGCCTATAATATTGCCCGTGGTCGTCGTTTTTTGATTTTTGAAATCTTCGAAGTGCTTTATCCCTTAGTTTTATTAATAATTTAATATTGCTAATGATCCAAGGAGCAAAAGGCCTTTCACACAAAAATTTAGTTTTAATTGGTGCAAATCGATTCATATGATGAATTTTTTTATTGAAAATATCTATTTTTTGATCTATGTCATTAGTGTTATAAATGTCATCCCACCTGATTACATCACCTTCTGATAAAAAGTTATTTGTCTATATTCTGATAGTCTCTATATTGTACTTTTTTTTTTAAAAGTCAGTTTTGGGTTTCTGAAAAATGCAGTATATCAGATTGTGGTCGGTTAGGGATTGTGAAACTGCTAAAGATCCAGATTGTAGTGGAGATAAATTCTTGCTTGCAATTATCATATCGATGAGGGAAGAACTGCCGGTACTTGGATTTACCCTAGTGGGCCCAACGATTCGTTGTGTGAGGTCGAAAATATCGAAAATTGTTTTAAGCCTTTTTGTATGAGTTGAAGAAGACAGAAAATCGACATTAAAATCTCCTACGACTAAAATATAATTAAACTGTGTGATCACACTTGCCAAAATATCTTCTAATTTATCGACAAAGAGGGAGACATCTCCCGAAGGAGGACGGTATATATTTAATAAAAAAAATTTTTCATTTTTTAGCCTATAGCTAATTCCTAATATTTCTAAGTCAGTAAACATGTGATCAAAATGGTAAATTGAGTATCTTAATTTTTTTTTTATATAAAGACCTAATCCGCCTCCTCTACCGTCACGGTATTTCCTCAAAAATCCGTATCCAGGTATAGATAAAGATTTACTGTCAATGCCTGGGTTGAGCCATGTCTCGGTTAGACAAAATACATCATAAGGGCACTGTGATATATAATACGTAAGTTCTTCAAAGCCAGTATTAATGGATCGAACATTTAGATGCGCAAGCAAAAAATTATTAGAACTTAAATAACCGGGAATATCAACCTGGCTAATCATTCGCAGCCATTTAACCAGTCATCGCGCGTCCAACCAGCCCGCCGTGCCCCCCGACCCGTAACCCGCTCCAAAAAAAGTCGCCACCATCGACCCAACTCCTCCATAAACCGCAACCCAAAAGAAAAAGAAAACTTTTGTGCATTAAGAATTATAAGAATTGAAATAATAAGCATTGAAATAATAAAGCATCCCTGAACGATCGGAGAAAAAAAACGCTCTCTACATATAAAAAAACCTATAAAATATATAATATGTATATCCAAAATAAGATTAATTGATTGATCAGATAGCTCATTCGTAATATAGCTCTACAAGAATTTAATAGGAACATAAAAACAAAACGAAAAAACAATACATTCTTTGAGTCCATGCTGAATAGATTAACTCAAGTAATAGAGAAACAAGATCAAAAGGCTATTTCTTTAAACTTACTTTTATTTTTGGGTTATTTAATATTTTACGAATTTGCTAAAAACATTTTTTCCCAAAAACTTATTCTTCGCTCAGTAGGCGAAGTAATAGTTCTGCCACAGCTTATTCAATAACCAGCTACTCATCTTGCGGCGGCATCCTTTGATTTGGGAAAGTCATGTGAAAATTTTAGAAGAGGGCCATGAGTTAATATTTTTCTCAACGTCTGGGCATCTGAAAAATACTTTTGACAATTCGTTTAATTTAAAATACGATGTTTTATCGTCTAAAATCCGTTTGAAAACGATATTAAATGGCAAAATTGTATAAAAATCCGAAATTTCCGGTCTTTTTAGGGCAATAGCCGCAGCTTCGGGCGAATTTGTCGTGGATTTTGAAAGGAATATTCATTTTAAATTCAGTTCGCTTCGTGTCATTACATGACCTGAAAAATCACGAGACCGTGAAACTGAACCGCTAAGGGCACTGTCAGGACGCGCAGTGCCCGACACTCCAACTTTCCGATTTCGATAGAGATGAATAGCTGGTTATTGAATAAGCTGTGGTTCTGCTTTATATGTGACATGTCTGTCAATCGTCTAGCATGCCAACAATTAACTTTTGATAAGTGTCTTACTTGTACTGCCGCTGGCAGTCTTTTACAGCGGCTGGAAAATTTGAAGATCCAACTATTTTTAGGTAAGTTTTAACGTTGAAAAAAGAAAATGTTTGTGCGTAAAGTCCATGCGCGATAGAAGTGAATCTTCTTCCTTAACAACTATATGTACAGTTGAATTATTAGAATTATTAGTATGCCGTTTCCCGTTCCGGTCGTTCTCGCTAACATATACGTAGATGTTATATAGGCAGCTCTACTCACCTATTTCCTGCCAGCTGTCTTCCAATCAAGCGTGCGCGTATTCCCCCTCCTGTTGCCGTTGACGCACTCTTCGAACTCCCCCCACGCGATCGGAATTCTTGTCACGCTCGAAAATTGTACCCCCCTCAGCAAAGAAGTTTCATTTCAAAAAGTAACATGAATTATTCGTAGTAAATATTTACCTCTAGCCTCGTCACGAAAGATATCACTTGTACTCCTAACAAATAATACAATATGCTATTGTGAAGTATTGAAATGCATAAACTACTAAGTAAATATCACCCTGTTCCAAGTTTTACTTGAACCTGGAAAATATTAGTCCTAGGGTCCTAATCTGCAACCTTATTCCGTAACCAAACCTGAGTTTCGTACATGTTTGTGAACTTGGGGATTGCCTACCTATAGTAGTCAAAGTCGAAACTACGATAAATTTGTCACAGTTCTGGTAAAGTAGTAGAGTCTGTTAAGTAATTAGGTGCAGGGTAAACTTTGAGTGTACTTAAGGCAAAGCTAACCATAAATAAAATACAACTCTTAATAAAAATGTATTATAAAACAGTGACCAAAGACCTACAAACAATTCAAACATATAACTGAATTGACAGCACATGCCCATGTGGGAATATTGCAGAGGCAGGAAGCACTGACAAGGTTTTCGCAGTGGTGTGGAGATAATGAACTCAGGACGAATACCAACAAGGTAGAGATGGTCATCTTTACCAGAAAAAGGGAGCTGGAGGCCTCTCCGAACAACATCACGTTGGAAAGGACCCCTCTTGCGGCTAAGAAATGCGTCAAGTATCTGGGTGTCTGGTTGGAGTCCAAACTAATCTCTCAAAAACACATTCGGCTCAAGACCGCTGCAGCGCTTAGTGCTCTGTAGGCTTGTCGTAAGGCACTGGGGGGACCTGGGGACTTGGGTCGAAAACTATGTTGTGGATTTATATATATTCCGATGCTCATGCACGGATCCATGGAAACGGCGTCAAGAGTAGTTCTGGACAAATTGCAGTCACTTGGATACCTCTGCATCACCGAGGCCATGAGGACGGCCCCCACAAGGCTCCTAAAGGCAACGGTGGAGTTGCCTCCGTCGGTGGACTGGGTGAGGCACGAGTCGGCTAGAGCGGCCATGAGATTGGCTGATGTGGGGATGTGGAGGTGCAATGGCTCCTACCATGGTCATTGTGATCTATGGCGAGGCTTCTCTGGGAACCTAATCATCCTGGGTATGCCAAGTGACGCGATGGTCCCTCAGATAGGCTTCAACGAGGGGCTAAACTTCCTGTTCCCTACGAAGGAAGATTGGAGGGAGGGAAGGACGGGATCCTGGGATGGGCTAGTTTGGTTCACAGAGGAGACGGGTCCAGAACGGGAACACTGTCCGGACGCGGTTAGTACTGTGAGGCCTTGAGGCGGGAATTATCCGCCCCACTGGGCGATCACACTACGGTTTTCCAAGCAGAAAATTTTGCGGTCATGATGGGGGTCGTAAATCGATCCCGCACGACAACCAAGGCGTGGCATCACAACATACAGGTAGTAACAATAATAGTCCTAGAAATATTCTATACGTGACGCTATGAAGTCTTAATTTAATATTTCTTATTTATTTCGCCAAAGCTCTGCATTTTTAACAACCTATTGCATGAAATAAACTCTAAGAAGGAAGCTGGCTCTAAGACGTCCACATTTGTTTCTCAAAAATTATTTTAGGAAGTTTCTATTTTATTTGCTGATTAATTTACCAGAGTTATTGTTTCTAGCTATACCTACCTGTCATTTAAATTAATTTCTTTGTTCTTGGTTTGCACTAGCCCAGTATATTCTAACCATAGTATTTATTTCTTGAAATTCCTAGACACTCTATCTCAGGATCACTAATAATTTTGTATTAATTACGATTAATTTTATATGAAGTTCGTTGAGCAGCAGATGTAATATGATAATATATTAATAGTATTAATAACTGTCCAATAAATGAAGGAAAAATGTATAAAACATCCTTGCCATAATACAAAGTCATAACTGGATAGAAAAATAATTGCTTTTGTGATTATAGAAATATTTTATATAATAATTGATTTATTATAATTATACATATATAATTCAAATGATTTTCTTTATTAAGCCAATAAGGAATGAGATTTATATACAAGAAGTAAATAAAACCAACGGCAATTTATGTTAGTCATATGTTGGCCAAAGAAGACATAGGCGTAGTTAGGTTATCATTATTGGAATGAAATATATCTGCATTTCATATTGTAAACGGTATTACTATTTACCTGAAATCATGCTTTAAGCTTAATTATTTGATTTATTTAACACAGTTTTTTTACAAGGTATCCGTTTATATTTTGACACCACCTGGGTGTAAATTTATTCAAACCAATGCATCATGTCATTTTTGAAAACGATTCACACAATTTTTTTAATATGAAAAATTGAGAAATATGTATATAAACGTTAGATATCATTCAGATATAATACTAATAATATTATTATTATACACTCCTAATTTGAAGGAAAGTAGTTTGTTATTCATTGAATCATCTGTTTTCAGTGAATCCAAAAACATGCCCAAACTGTATGTTCATTGAGCCTCCAGAGTGTTTTTTTTTTGTGAATTCATAGATGGCTGTTATCGCTAATGGATCAAGCGTTACATCAAACAATAGAAATGCTGATTGTTTTATATTGTGCTGCATTAG
>MU182014.1:462136-483179 GCA_016904865.1 Pissodes strobi | reverse complement strand
GCAAGAGAATGTAACTATAAGTACCATTTAAAACTAAATGAAAATTTAATAGAAGTGTGTAAAGTGTGTTTTAAAAAAACATTTGCTTCATCAAAAAAATGTATTGAAACGATTATAAAAAAGACTCTCATCATTGGCACAACATTGGACGATGAGAGGGGTGACCATCTACCAAAGAACAAAATTGAGACCGACAGAATTTAACTAGTTAAGAAGCACATCCTCTCAATCCCTGCATATAAGAGCCGTTATTGTCGCGAGAGAACAGCAGATCGAACACTTTTGCCGTCTTCTTGTACTCTTACAAGGATGTATGAGGAATATAAAATTTGGATTTCACCTCGTAAGTCTGCCACCAGAAAAGTTTACAAATCTATTTTTCATACAATGAATATGTCCATAAAAAAATGGAGTAAGGATACCTGCCGAGAATGCGACAAAAAGCAATGTATGATAAGAAATGTCAAAACTTATAGAAAAAGAAATATTGACAAATGAATTGCGCAAACATCAACTAGATGCTAAAGAAGCATATTTCGGGAAAGAACATGATAAGGAAAAGGGAAAGCAAGACCAGAACAGAGCTGTACTTACGTTTGATTTAAAGCAATGCCTGCCTATACGTCAAGCCTAACCACATCAGTGGCGTTTTATAAGCGGCAACTATGGACCTTCAACCTAACAATGTATGATTGCGTCAACAACAAAACTACTGTTGTAGGTATGTGGTAGAAAACACTATCTGGTAGTGGTGCAAATCAGATTGATTTTTGTTTGTAAAAAGAGCTTTTTGACTCTACCATCAAATATTAAACATATAACCCTTTATTCTGATACGTGGCCAGAACAAAAATGTTCCCATATTGGTGATGTTTATGACTTTGATGCAGAATTCAAATTTTCAGATAATAGATCACAAATTCTTAATACCAGGACACACGAGAATGGAATGTGACACCATCCACTCAATTATCAAGAGAAAGAAGCAACATTATGAGAGCCTTATCGAACAGCCCAAGGACTCGTTTCAACTGGTACGATCATGTGGCAAAAACTCCCTTTCAAGGTACAGGAGATGAAAAGGGATGATTTTATCTATTTTGCCTTGTTACTAAAAACGTGTCTATAAGCTAGAGAAGTGGATGATCATGAAAATAAATTTGTCGACTGCCTTACATCGATGAAGTGTTTCATAGTTTTTATGAGAAACTGCCTACTGAGAAGAATGTTAGGGATAATTTGCCAGATTTAGATGAAGTATCTTCGGATGATGATTAACAGGTAAATAAAAGTTTTGCTACAGAAACTTTAGTTTAATTCATTATGATTTTTTTTTCAAAATTCAATAAAAAATTGGACCTATTTTAAAATCCATAAATCTCAGTTCTACTATTTTCTATTTGTCTCCTTCTACACGCGCATGAGCGAATTATCCTCGAACACAGCGACAAGTCTCGAGTTCACAGCATTAGCAACGAAAAGGACCGGCTCCAAATCTTTCAAAATAATACGCTTATTTAATTTTATTTTCTGTAACATCTTTATTTGGAAATAATACATATTTAAACATTTTATAAATTAATTTTCTTGGCCTTAATTAAAGCGGCATTTAAATTAATTTGCGCAACCATCTTATGATCGATTGACAATATGACTAGACTGATCGGTCTTACTTGCAGATCATAGATAATTTTGTATTAATCTGAGCTTGCTAAAGCTGCGTTAGATAGACGCTGCACTCACGGGTAAAGTAAAATTAAATTCCACTACGTCTACATTCCATAAATAAAATTAAGTTTTTCCAATTTTGAGAATGACACATTTTTCTATTTGATCAAATGATATAGAAACCTGAAATCAATCAAAAGTTTAGGCATCATAAGCGGTTTTAGTTCTAAAATTTCTATAATCTGGCCTATCATTTGGAACGACTTTAAATGCGTTTTCATTTAGTTCGTGCTTGAAGCTATCTGGATGTTTATTGTTTATTTTCAGCACCAATAAAATAAATACTATTTTTGACAATACTAAGGACGTGAATCGGCTATACTAGATCAAAATGACCACGCTTACCCTAATTTTAAATATAGTTGTTCTAACAGAATTTTTGAAATTTTTTTTTTTCGAAAAGAAGCTCTTCAAGAATGTATAACGACTGTAGCATAAGGATACTGCATGGTTTGACCAATGGCCTACAAGCAGTCCCGTCCAGTCCAGTACAGCCCCCCCCCCTCCAGTTGTTCGAATCACACGTTTTTGTATCTTAAATGCGCGAGTCCAGTGGGGTAAAAAGTTAAACCGTACTTTATATGACTGTAAAAATGTGCATAGTAATAAGAGTAAACAACATCTATGGAAGAAGTCTGTTTCAAATGATAAATGGCATATGACGAGATGTATGGCACTACAAATCTGCAAAGTGGCGTGATCTTCGAGAGTTTTTTTGCTTTTCCTTGGAAAGATGTCTGCTCTAGGAATAAAAACATCCCATCTGCTGATGAGATAACTCAAGTTATCCTAGCTGGTAAGGAAGCTTTCATCCCTTCTTCTATGAAACGTATATAAAACAGGAAACCATGGTTTGAGAAAGCCTATTCAAGAGCAGTCCATTCTGAAAATGTCGCCTACCGCAAATGGCGACGAGTCCGACAGCCGAAAATCGAAATTTAAATCATCACAACTATAAAGCCATCGAGAGCTACGACGAATCTCGTGCAGTGGCTCTCGACATTTCCAAAGCATTTGATATAGTGCGGCATGACCAATTGTTAAGCAAATTTACAGCATATGGACTACCACCAGTACTGCTTCTATTGATATCCAATTTCTTAAGGGATAGAAGCATCCGAGTTGGTATTGATAGACTTCTCTCGGTGGACTTTAAAATCAATGCCAGAGTTCTTCAAGGATTTATATTATCTTCCACACTGCTCCTGCTCTATATCAACGATCTCTTGGACAGGGCAAACAATTATATTTACAGATTTGCAGACGACAGCACTGTTATATTCTCATTCATATCACGGACTCTAATGACCGCTGCTCGTTCCCAACGCGAGCAAGACAATCAGATTGCTGTCATCAATGAGGATATGAACGCCATCGTGGAATCGGAAGAGGAAAATAATTTTCAGTTCAGCGCTGGAAAGACTCAACCAGCTGTCTTCTCAAAAAAGCAAACACTGCCTCTGGCCTCATCCATAAGCTTGCTGGGCTTCAACGTAGAAAACAAAATGTCTTGGCGTAATCAAGTCACCAACATCGACATGGCAGCAGCACAAAAGCAAGGAGCACTCTTTAGAGCAAAAAAGTTTTATACACCTGATCAGCTCTTACTGCTCTATAAGGCCCAGATAAGACCATCTGTGGAATGTGCGGAGCTCGGCATCCAAATACTCGCTCAAGATACTGGACTCCATACAGTCCATCTTGTGGGTGACCCAGAGTTGACTAAAGACCTTGATAGCATTGAACATCGAAGAAAAGTGGCGGACCTATCTCTATCGATACTACTACGGAAGGTGTTCGAACAAGCTGGCACTTATGATTCCACCCAGAATTGTGTCAAACAGAAACATCCGTCAAACGCAAGCTACTCATCAACACACAATTCAGTTGCAAACATCTAGGACGTCCCTGTTACGGGACTCCTTTGTCTGAAGGATGTTTCGCCCTGGAATGGACTTTCGAGTAATGTCTTTCCCGAAAACTACAACCTACAGCACTTCAAGTCCAACGTCCACCTTCTTCTCCGCACACGCATCGCTCCTTGAGGGGCATAGGATTTTCCTTTTGTGTGTATGACAAACATAAAAAAGCCAATTTCTTGCATAGTTGGTCGACGTGTGAATCCCCACAAAGCCCACTATCCAGGTGAACATCCAAAAATTTTACACATCTCTTAGTGTATATACTGATTTACTATTAATTTTATTAAATATGACTCACTGAGAAGCAAAACAGACAAAGTTACTTTTACCGACGGCGACATTCAACCACACCTGTTTGAACCAACCATGAATTTATTGTGAAATTTCTTCAGCTACTTGGGTAGCTTTCTGAATATTGTGGCTTGTCACTAAATAACTGCTATTATCCGAAACAATTTCCCTTATTACAAATATCCGGCAGATCGTTAATAAGTAACAAGAACCAAGGACGACCCAGGGCGCATCCCTGGGGTACTCCACATGTTATGTTTAATTTTTCAGATTTAATTCCTTCAATTTCAACAACTTGATACCAGATAGAATTGCAATCATTCGTGAACCTTACCCCTCAAACAACACCCAAAAAGCTTTTCCAGAAAAAAAGCATGGTCAACCAGGTGAAAGGCCTTGCTGCGATCCATAAATAGGTCAATGCATATATTATTTACGAACTCAGAAATTGCGGAGTGTGTAAACCGGCCACTGCCAAAGCCATGCTGACAATCCCTTAGAATGTTAAAACGCTCCAGAAAATCCACAATATGGTCATATACAATTCGCTCCAACAACTTTGAAAGTACAGGTAAAATGGCTATTAACCTAGAAAATAACCAGGGGCTCTTGGATATTGTCATCACGTCTAGATCTGATCCTTGTATAGTGCAAAGATGTCACGATTTATTAGTTAAAGAAGAAACCAAGAAAATAACCATCCGTCCTTACTGAGAAAGTTTAAAAACAAATTAGACAAAAACCTAAATAGCGATAAAATTGAAAACATCTTTTATAACTTTAAAAAACGGAGAAGATGAGATCCTATTCATACTGGTTTTTCTCAGAACTTATAAAAGCAATAAAACAAAAGCATAACTCATGGAAAAAACATAAGTGTTATAATAACCTAACCGATTTGACTGCATTTAAGGAGTTACGGTGCATAATCAATATATTAAAACATATTAAGCTATTTCAAAATCAATACTGGCAGGTCTACGACAAATCTGCTTTCTCTGATAGAACTTACATCTGAATCAATAAACGTTAACGTCCTTTACACTGACTATTTTAAAGCCTTTGACTGAACCGATCATGGCATTCTCGTTAACAATCTCGACCAATTTTACGGCTTTTTTTCTCATGCCTAATTAATCTCTTTAGATCCTACTTAACTATCCGCCCTCAACACGTAGAGTGCTATGGTCGCAGTTCGGCAAATATCGTTGCCACTTCAGGAGTACTGCAAGGCTCAATTTTCGGCACGCTTTTCTTCAATTCATCCATCAATAAAATTTCTGATCAACTTATTGTAAAAGTTCTATTAAACGCAGGCGACATAAAACTATATTATCAAATTGACAACATTGAGGTTTGTATTTTACTTCAAAATGACCTAAACATACTTGGTACAAAAATAAATAACTTACCCCTAAAGGCAGCCGAGTGTGGTGCTATCTCCTTTAGCTTAAAGAAAAATCTAATTGTTTACGATTACACCATTGACAGTGTTAACGTACTCAGATCAACGGTTTTCAAATATTTAGGTGCAACTTTTGATAGTTCCCTTTCTTTTCACTCTCATATTACAAATATTGTCAAACGTAGCTACAGAATATTGGGTCTTGTAATACGTAACTCTCAAAATCTCAATGGCGTTCTTAGTTTAAAAATATTATATTTCTCTCTTATATCAGAGCTATACCTGATGCTTCCCAAGTATGCTTCCCTCATTACCATCATCACATCAATGAAATTGAAAACATACAAAGAATATTTTTTCAACTTATTTCGTATAGATAAGACGGAGTGTTTCCAGAAACTGATTTTCCACGCGCACACACAACTGCTGGAAAGATTCTTACCTTGGAGGAGAGGTGGATATCTACTGATTTAAAATTTTTATATAAGCTGGTGAACAACTTAATTGAATTGCCGGGTTTGTTAGGGCAGCTTAATTTTTACCTGCTTTACATGTCAGTCAGAAACACACAAATGTTTTACCTATCAAAACCTAAGACTAGCATCAATAAATTTTCCGCACTGCACAGAGCATTCTGTTCAGAATCAATGTGACATTTTTACCTGTAGTTTTGCACCCATTAAAAAAGAACACTTTTCTTAAATTCAAATTTTCTTTTCTCTTTTTTAAAACTGTCATTTAATTTAATTAAGTTCTTCTTTTATATTTCTTTCTTGAATAATTGTATAATTTATGTTCTTTTTATTCCACACTCAGTAATTGGATGTAAATCTATGGAGTGCAAAGTGGTGTAAATAAAAAAAAAATAATGTGACTCACCTTTTTAAGAACACAATTGAAGTGAAACTTCTAAGAGATATTAGGAATCGAGTTTATTTTTTGCCTCCGGTTTTGACACTTTTAATTTTTTATCAACTTTTTCGTCGAAAACCGCGGTTCTCTAACATTTTTATTATAATTTTTCTTTCTTTATTTCGTTTTATAATACTTTTATTAATTTTCCGAGCAGTTTTTTCTTCCTTATATTATTATTTTTTCTCATTTGGTTTTATAATACTTTTATTAACTTTCTGAACATTTTTCTACTTTTCTCTAATTTCTTCTCTTTTTTCATAGTCTTTTTCTTGCCGTTTTTGCCATCCCCGACCTTGTAACTTAACTCATTCGCTTTTTTGTCGAAAACGGCGTTTCTGTAACTTGTTTTTATTTTTCGTATTTCCTTTTATAATACTTTCATTAACTTTCCGAATAATTTTTTATGTTTTTTCACATTTTTCCCATATTTTGAAAAAAAAAAATTTTGGGTATCCGGTAAGGTGGGGGTTGGGATCTATAATCCCCCCGCAAAACCTCCCCTTAAATTAGAGCTCCGGTTCCCTCAAGGTCAAACGTAGCCCACATGAGGCGCACCTACCATAAAAATTTCTATTCCGTAGCTCTTCCCGTTCTCTCGAAATGAATTATTTTAGTTCTTTCTTATCCCCCCTCTCCTGGCCGGAAGGGGGGGGGGGGGGGGGGAATACGGGGTCCAGGATCCTCATTTTACCCCAGCTACATGTCCTGATCATTTCAATCCTCTAGTTATAGTGGAACATGCTTAGTTAAAAGGGCGTTTCACTTTGATAAGCGTTTCATTTTCGCTAAAGAAGGTTCACTTCAATAAAATAAAATAATTAAATAGTAGGTATAAGTATTCGAACGTGAATTACTATTATTATTAACTCTAATCGGCAGTACCATCCTAACTTTTCAACTACGTAACGAGATATTCGTATATAAATCGGCTTAACAAACGTACTAGAATAAAGGAGCTATTTAAGAACTAAAAATATATATTTTAAAACCAATAAGGTAACGTTTTTCTTAGGAATTAAGAGGTGTAGCTGACTACCAGTTACAAAATCATATTTTAAAAATTCTATATTCTTCAAAGTCCTGCGGTTGCAACGCTATCACATAGCCACAGAAAAATACTTTTTAATGGCTTAAGCAACATTTCAAAAAATATATTCTTAAGAGCCCTTAAAAGTCCGGATTATAGTGGATACAAAAATATTTTATTTATAAAAATGTTTTTTTGTGGTTATTGATTTGGAGCCAAAAATACTCCATTAGCTTTAATTTCCTCAGTAAATCTGCATTTTGACCAGTTTGTCGCAATGGAAAATAATATTTAAATAACATACCAAAATTTCAGGGAACTCCATTGGGCCCCGAAAACCCATCAAAGGTGTATGTTGTTATCTCAAAAACGAGTCATGGGATTGAGTTGCTGCCATGAAATCTTTTTATGGGAATATTAATATATTTAAAATCCAAATAAATTGGCCGAAAGTAATTTCCTAAAAGCTGTCTTTTATATACATTCTTTTAATAAACTGTTTTGAAAATATATTTCCAATGCAAATAGATATTTTATAAGCTATCCTTGACTAACAACTTGCCAAAACCGTATATATTTTATAACTAAATAAAATTGCACCTGTATATTAAATACATTTTTATTAAAAAAAAATCATATAATAATATATAAAAGCATAGAAAAGGAAAAAATATACAGGACGAAAATTCCATCAAGTATTTACAAGGACAGAGATTAATCAACGACATTTTTTACTTGTTGAATGCTTAACCTTTCGAGGAACTTAACCTAAAGATATAATTTAATAAAAAACAACCTTATAATTAATAAAATCAACAAAACATCAGTCTTCAAACATCCAGATTGATACGGTAACTTGTGTGGCAGTGTAGTTACTTTTGGCAGTCCCTTTTTATCTGTAATAGAAGAAAAGCATAATTAAAATTGTGGAACAACCAAATGTACTAAATGTAATGAAACTTCGATAGTATTGCTACAAAGGGCATGTTGTCGATTATCATTCTTGAAAAAAATATATTATTTGTAGTAGGTATAATAGTAATGACGTGATTGGAAATAATGATTACTGAGAGACTGAAATAAGTTCAACAGTGGTATCGACAACAAACCTCCGAATTGCTCATAAAAACCAGGGATTATCATTACAACTATTATGCTTGTTTATGGAAAAATGTTGCTTCAATAGCAATTTTACAATATTTCTTGCAACCACCTTGTTCTGATCATTTTTACGGTAATTTCACTGAATTTAATATGATCGAAACATGACATTTTTAGGTTTATGCAGCATATGTGTGGTATAAATCAGCTTAGTTTAAAATACTCGGCTCTTATTAACTAGGGGGAAAATATAATGTGGTTTAGGAAACTCGAGTAATGTTGCCTTGGATTTGTATTTTTATATATTTACTTATTAATGTGAAATATTGCTGAGAACGCAATTTCAAAGAAGAATATTTGAATGATAAATCAATTCAACGGGCATATTATAATCTTTGCATCAATTTTTTATTTTCATATAACTAGCTCGTGATACGAATTTAATAGTTAACCTCACTTCGTCACTAAACTTATGAAGAAACCTCGCAAAAGGGGACAGTTCGAGCATGCACAAAACAAGAACCAATTCCACTGCCGCATTCTTGCTAGTATACAAATCAAATCTTTTTATTTGGCGCCAAACTAGTTAGCAGGCATACACTTATATGCAAACTGCACTTTAAAAAACGTCCGCGTTTTTTGCAAGTAAGTCTTTGAATGTTTCAAATATTAATTCTGAATATAACCTTATTAAATGTTTCAAAATTAATTAGACAGTCGTATCTCGTATCCTTGATAATGCAGGAATTAAACAACTCAGCTGTTGCATTATGTGTATTTTATTCATTGAATCGACTGACCTTGAACTTTTTAATCCTGGCTAAATTCTTGTACCCGCGACATAATAATCCTCTCAAAGAGCCCTGATAAATCGTTTTAGTCGACTAACTTGGAGTATGAAAGTTTGAAACAAAAGTAATTTATTAAAAATTAGGAGACATACTTCTCCTTGCGGGTATCAACTTAATTAATTCACCGCCCAACAAAATTATAAGAACATTTTTTGCCAAGTATTTTTAAACGAATTTAGGGTATTCAGGTCTGCTGAATAGAAAAATGATAAGCATTTTTCCAAATTAGCTCTAGTTTTTCAGAGAGAAATTTAGCCATTACACAATAATATCACATTGCCTGATCTCCCGCTGTCAGAAGTAGAAAAAATTTAGGACCAAAATTTAAGTAGCAGCGGTGGAAGTATGAGGAAATACTTTTAACACGCCAGCAGTGCCTCCAAGAAGAACTAAATGACCTGATTCTATCAAAGCATCTCCAGGTTAAAAGTAAATAACTGTCAAAGCCAGATATAAAAATAACAATTTAACACGAGAGGAATTTCTTCCTTACTTTAGCCAAGATGAAGAACTTGATTATTGTAACAATATTCCCGGACTTTTCCGTCAAATGGAAATGCAATTTGTTCCAGGTGATTGGCGAATATTCATAGACAGTTTCAATAGAAGTTTCGAGTGTGTTTTGTTGTACAATGGCAATGGATATGCTTCGATTTCGATCACCCACTTAACAAAAGTCAAAAAAGAGTATGAAAACATTAAGTAAGTATTGCAGAAACTCAATCAGTTTTCTATTTGTGTGGATCTGAGAATGGTGAACTTCTTGCTTGGGGAGCAAAGTGAGTATAACAAATACCTTTGCTTTATTTGCATGTGGGATAGTAGGGCTAAGCAAGATCATTGGAAGAAGATAATCGACCAATAAGGCAAAACATGACTGTAGGAACAGCGAATGCCATAAACCAACCATAAGTGGACCGGGAAAAATTCATTCTCCCACAACTCTACACCAAGTTAGAACTAACGAAACAATTTGTTAAAGCTTTGAACAAAGATGGCGATTACTTCAAATACATTTGCACATCGGATATTTTTGATGGTCCTCAAATTCACAGACTTATTAAGGACTCGAATTTTACAACTCACATGACGACTCTTGAAACTGCTGCTTGGTGTAGCTTTGTCTCAGTGGTTAAGAGCTTCTTGGGTAATTTCAAAGCGGACAATTATGGAGAATTGGTGCAACTGATGTTAATGAATTTTGAAAAACTTTAGCTCTAATATGAGCATTAAAGTACACTTTCTTTACAGCCACTTGGATAAATTTCCCGAAGATCTTGGCGACTTAGGTGAGGAACAAGGAGAAAGATTCCATCAGGATATAAAGGTGATGGAAGAAAGATATCAGGGCAGGTGGGAGAAGCATAATATGATGGCACACTATTGCGTGAGCCTTCAACGTGATGTTCCTGGTAACTACCATAAAAGAAAATCCTATAAACAGCGCTTTTTTCCCTACGAATTTGTAACTTTTCTTATTATTATACCGAATAAAACATAACTATGGATTTTATTGTTTTTGCGTGTATATATTTGGAAAATACTGCCATTTTTACTGAAACCTGCTTATGGGCACCACTGCTCTGTTAATTTTGACTTTTTTCTTTGCTTTATAATAATTAGCTGATTATTTCCAAAAATAGAGCCAATCCAGCGAAATGGACTTCATATTCATAATCAGCACCACAAAGTTACCCAGAAATCGCTCATATCTTGTAGGCTATAAAATTAGTATTGACCAGTGATGTAAGTAACAAGTATTGAAACCTTGCAAGTGGTCAATACAGTCTAGATATGAGGCTTTACTTTAGATTGGGCCCTTAACTTACTTAAAGTTGGGCATACGAGTAAGCACACTATATAATAGGGTTTTCTGTAAGAATTATGAGGATTAAATGTCATAACACTCCACGAGAAAGGGACTCTAGAATTCAGAGCACTTTTAATATTTTTTCTTAATCAATTGCTATAGTAATTACTATTATTATATGCATCGGATCTTAAATTGTTGTTCAAACTTCTATCCCGAGAAAAATCCAAACTTTAATCTAGAAAAAAATTCCCGAATCATTAGACGCAAATGAACTATAATATTAGTGATATGTCATTGTATACCCTGTTGGCCTCCGTCGCATATCAAAGACATTCTATAAGCGAAAAAGAACGTTCGTTTGTAAATTAATAATGACCTATTTATTATCCCATTGATTCGAAATTCAGGCAGCAAACCGTTTAAATTTACTATAATGAAAACCGATCTAGAATGTAGAGTGACCATGATTTGTTGCCTTGCAACAATTTTATTGAAGATATGCTGAACTGCATTTTATTAAAACCAAGTGCCATTGAAATTATTACCGTTATGTTTTCGTAGTTAACGGCTTTTTATATAAAAACGCTTTACTGTTATTGTCAAGTTTTTTAATAAGATTTCCCAATAATTTTAGATTAACGGTAATTATAGCATGTCTATTTCGGTTTTGTTTTTGACATACTTGGAATCATATGTCACAACTATTAATTTATGTTGGTTTTTACAACAAAAAAAGTGAATAGATTGTTACATCAAATCAAATAATTTGTTGTAAATTAATAATAATTATTTTAAATAAAATGTTTTTTAAATATTACAATATTGTGTGTTCTGATTACATTCCGTTTATGGAAAAATATTTATTTTGTAATATGTTAGATGTTTGCAAAACAATCTTTGAAGAATACGAATCGATATAGGAATGGTAATATGGCAAATCAAACAATTTTCAGCTCATAAAACATATCTGGCATTTTTTTGAGGCTCCTTCAAGGGCTAATAGTCCTTTGAGAACGAGTATCAAACTTATTGTACTTGACTTCCGTAAAGCGGTTTGCTAAAGCCCCACTTTGCACACTCAAATTAGTTCAAAGTACTTTAAACTTGATCTCTTAAAAATTTGCAAACCTCTGCTACTTTAAGCGTTCTGTTAATTAATGGTTTAAACCTAATTTAAAAATACCAATTTGATAACTCTCGTTTCGCCCATCAGCGAGTTGTAGCAAAAAAAAAATTAAAATACCTAAGTTATATTTTTGCATGCCTGACTAGACGGTGTCGTATAATTCTCAAGAGTCCTTGCAAACATGAAATTTCGGCAATCAAAAGTGCAGATACGTTCGATCTCCCAGCCATTGTTGAGGCAAAAAATTAATAGAACGCTCAAAGGAAGAGAGACTTTCAAATTTTTAGGAAATTTTATTCACAACTGTAGTTACAGTTCAAAACAATCGATTTTTTGGGCAACTTACGATAGCTGTAGCTCGGAGGGAGTGCATTTTAGCGCAGGCGTTTATAGGAGAAAAAGTCTGATGTTTACTTCAACAGTACCTCGTTTGAGGTGAATCTTGAACACCCTTTATACTTGAAATCAACATTAAAATTGCTATCCAAATGACAATTTTTAGGGCGTACCGTTTCAACATATTATCAAAATAAAACTTGCAACTTTTGTAGTTAAAAAGAGTACATTTTTTGCGCTTGTAAATACAACTTTTCTACCTAAAATTAAAGCTGCCCCGGTAGTGGGCGCGAATTACAAGAATTATATTTTTAATAGTTCTTAGATGTGCTTGATTTTCGCTTCTATCAACTTTTTATCTTAAATAAAACCTCCTAGTATTAGCTTAATTGTTTCCATAAAATTTTAGTTGCTTTGGTATTTAAAAATCAAGGTTACATGCGATATATAATAAATACATATTTATAATATATTTTAGCATTTTTAATCAACATGTATTTTAGAAGATTAAAAATAACATTTGTCGTTAAAGAAATTGTTGCATATTATGTAATTGATGATATATTATTCAGATATTACTTTTTTATTTTTCTATACTTGTTATAATTCTTGCCAATTTAATATTAAAAAAACATAATCAAAAAAGGCATTATTATTATACACATTCAAGCCATAAATCCTGAATTACCAACGAAACTGTAGGGTGGATTTCGGAAAATTACTTTGGGAAATATGGCATTTCGGAAAGAAATAACTCTAACGATTTTGAAAAAGCCACGGCCCCAAAAACTAGTTTCTGCTGTAGAAATATTTCTCGTTTCGTCTCAACTCCTTTGCTCCCATTTACTTTCGTCTCGAGTGTCGGGACAGATTGATACCGAGACGAGACGAGACTGGATCACTATACATGTGTAACTTTAGCTGTTTTGTCAGGACCGTTTAATGCTTTCGTTGCAGTTGGTTGATTCATTTTCTGATTTTTGAGCGTTTTTCCTAAACTGATTATAATTGGTCGACAAATCTTTGATTTTTTTAGAAAAACACACTTATTTGCCATTCTGGAACAATTTAAAAAGAATGCGAATTTGATAATAATTTGTAAATGTGAGAAATAATATTTTCTGATGTACTGAAATATCAATTTGACATGAAATACGAAACCAAACAACTAACCCAAAAATCGGCCAAAATGGTCTAATTTTAAACCTTGCAGGATGCTTCCAAAGGTCCAAAATGTATATGCAGTCCATAACAAATCATTTTGGCTAACTTCCACTAGCGGTGCATACCCATCGAGCTCAGCTGATCTTTACATGCTACTATATATCTGACCTTTGATTTTATACGGTTTAAATGCCACTAGTCGACATCGACACAACCGACGACTCGACTTATGCCATTATCTTTTATTGTGTAATTTTATGGCCATAAAATCAAACGATTCCATTATTTTGCTAACTACTTATTAATTTACCAGATTGTTAACGATACGTACATCTTAATAGTTGAAATGTCGAGGACGAATAGAAGTGTTTCAGACTAGCATTTCATTATAGTAACTTATTAACTAGATACCGTGGAAGAGTAATGTCACTGGCCATTATTGCGTTTGCAATCTAGGTAATATAAAAAGAAAGCGGGTCATGATATCAATTATCATTGATTAGTTTATTTTTTATACGAGACATGATGTTAAGAAATGAGATATGGTTGTTGCGAAAAAAGTTATATTTGCGAACTAAAATATGGAAAAAGCTATACAACTATAAAAATGCTAATTTTATGATAACAAAAAAATAAAGCAAGGCAAATACGATTATTTCGCCAAAAATTGTCTGAAGCTGACAATTAGAGCCAGATAGCTCATCATATATTGGCAAATAAGATAAAGTATGCTGATGTGAATCAAGCCTAGCGATGTTGATAATAAAAGCACCAATTTCGTATTGGTTAATAACTCTAGTGCGGTAATAGACAGCTGCAGGTCAGGATCATTATTATTCAGGTCCATATCGAACCTATCCATCTTTTAACTTTAACAATAAGATAACTGCCATTGTTTCAATAATGATCTCTATCCTAATTATGTGGTTGGTAACGTTACCAAGTGCCCCTTGCTAAAACTATAACTTTTTTGCTTTTAGAAGGACAGTACCATATGGCTTTGAAAGGTGCTTTGCAAAATTATCAACCTATATTTTGCCTTTCATTCAATATTTTCTGTCCACTGAATTTTTCCTGAAATTGCAGCATGGCTTTCTGAGGATCGGTTGGTTGACACACTGTTTTTGATTTTGTTGAGTGAGTGCTTTCTTGAAGATGTGTTGGATAACTACAGATGTATAATGTGAGAGGGACGGTTTTGTCGTGAATGAAAATCTACCTTAACAACAAAACTTAAAGAATCGACGTCAAACGTTCGTTCCTGGAAGACTCTCAATAAGGCTTTGTATGTTGCAAGGGTGCATTCGTGCCGATTGCTCTTTAATTTTAAAGAAATTGCTGTAATATACATATGACTTAAGCATCTAGACACCATTCTCAACAGATAGCCCGAAGTTGTCAGGTTCTTAGAAAGAATATCAGTATGACGTGCCATTTAAAGTTTGAATCAATGTACAATCCCCAACATTTACAATTACTGCCAATAATCACTTCTGATTCATTTATTCTTATTTTGTTGGGACATACGTTTTTATATATAGCTTTCCTAAAAATATTGCACATTGAAGATGAAGCCGTTGTCGTGAAATCATTTCTTAAGATTTGGAGAGTGTTCCTCCTACATGGTGAGCAAATTAGCAATATTGTTGTTTCCAACCAAAATATTTGTGATGAAACAAATATTTTGGATGGAAATAACAATATTGCTAATTTGCCGACTATGTCGGAGAAACACTCTCTAAATCTGGAGAAATGATTTCACGACAATAACTTCATCTTCAATGTGCATTGTTTTTAGGAACGCTAGATATAAAAACGTAATTCCCAACAAAATAATAATAAATGATACAGAAGTGATTATTGGCAGTAATTGTAAATGTTGGGGATTGTACATTGATTCAAACTTTAAATGGCACGTCATACTGATATTCTTTCTAAGAACCTGACAACTTCGGGCTATCTGTTGAGAATGGTGTCTAGATGCTTAAGTCATAATATCTCTCATATGATATATATATATATACATTGATTCAAACTTTAAATTTAAATGGCACGTCATACTGATATTCTTTCTAGGAACCTGGCAATTTCTGGTTATCATCTATTGAGAATGGTGTCCACTACGTTTTGGTATAATTTTCTGAGACAATACCTAGTTAGCTTTCATATCATATCAAAAAAGGGGATTTCTAAAAAAGACCCAGAGAAGTTTACCTTCATTATAAAATTTATTGATAATTTTAGGCATTACAAAACTAAGGTATTTGATTATAGTAATGGGGTTGAACCATATTGGATTCAGTATGTTCTAGGCTTTAAAAAGGAAATTTAATTTTATGTTTTAAAGTTTAGGTATAAATACTTGAGTGGTGTGTGACCTATCTCACTGAGCTTGTGGTTTTGTGATTTTTTTTTCATTTTATCAAAATGATTGCTATTTTTCTTTGTTAGCTTCTCTGTCGACAAATCTGACAAAAATGCCTTGATACATTAATATTATCTTTCTACCGTAACATGCCACACTTCAAAAATTGTCAAATTTTAAAACTACTTAATTGACTACCTGTGCAATATAAAATATCAATTACTTTGCGAAATGACATTTTCTATTATAATCTAGACAATGAAGTTCTCGGAATTCGAAAACCACATTCAAGAAAATGCGTAAAAATATGCAACAGATATTGTAAAAAAACAGTACTGAGCAACAACATATTACAAATTTTACCTTATTAATTACCTTCCGAATAACAAATATCAAATTCCCGTTGATCGTCTAAAGGAATGATATAAATCCAGAAATACCGAGAGAAATACCTTTACGTAAATATTACTTGAAAAGCTAACTTAATATTAAAAATTGGAAGCGTTACGCTAAGAAAAAGAACCCAAACAAATCGAGAACCTTATTCGTTGAAAGTGAAAGCCCATAATATATAAACGATTTCAATCCATTTACATTGTTATGTTAATGATTGTTTGGGTATTCTAAATGGTCCACTTGCAGTTACGACCTTGTCAGATTCAGTATTTCAAATTTGACAAGGTCGGGTGTTTATTTACATAGTTATAGGATGTATTGAATACGGATCCCTGTTTGCTGTGTGTCAACAGTAGTAGCTACTACGTCCCTGTTTAGTCAATGATCGAGTGGTAAAATATGTCGGGGCATGAATTTTAACTGATAATCAACCCCTATTATAATACTTTGGAGCTTTTAATATTTATAGATGGTATAATCTGACGTTCGATTCTGCAAGTGTGCTACTATAAGCGTATTATTTTAAAAACTTACTGATGCTTACTAATAAGAATTAAAATTACAGAGATATCAGCTGATGGGTAAACCAGTCTTAAGATATATTTAAATGATACGTTTCGGTATAAAAAATATTACTGCTGAAAAGACATGATCTGCAAAGCCAATATAATCAATACGTTGCCGTTTGATATTTGAGACAGAATTTTGCCAAACTAAAGGTTACTATTTCGAGCTTCGATTAGTCACTTTAAATCAGTGGCGCACCAAAAGAGGGAGATTTGGGGGTTAAAACCCCTCCCGAAATTTACCAAGTGTGACATAATCCTCCAAATAAATTTGACAAATCATAATAATTAGAACGGTAGCGTAAGGTGCTGACAACACTGCTTAAGACCAAACCCTTCAATAGTGGAAAATCAAAATGAGATAATTGAGGCAAGCAATTGTTTGTTTCTTGAAACGTTGGTATGTAAAGCCAATTCGTCCCCATATTTTTCAGCATTCACCAACGAGACTACCAATGTCGCTGGTATAGAGCAAATATCTCTTTCTGTCCGCTGCATTGATCCAATATTTGCCAAACTTGAAGAACTCTTCTTGCAATTTGTGCCAATTGAAGCAATAGTTGAGAAGCTTATAAATTTGGAAATTGATATGAGCTAGCTACGATGGCGTTGCTGCCATGAGCAGCAAGCTAAATGGAGTACAGAATAATTATATCCAATAGCAGTGTGTGCGTTCTGCTGCACATTCACTTAATCTAGCTGTATCCAACTCTTGTGAAATGCTCGCAATTGGAAACTGTATGGGTACGATAGGAAAGCTGCATGATTTTTCTAATACTTGGCTCTATTTAAACAGTCATTGGAAAAAGCCAACGTTAGTTCTAGTGACGAAAAATTGACGAGACTTTGTGCTACCAGATGGACTGAAACATACAACTCGGGTTGTGAAACATGCAGTTTTTTTGTAGCTATATGATGGCTTTGTACTTGCTCTAGATAAGATTTCCCAATGAAGTTAGGCTCTCCAGTAAGAAAGGCTGAATTTATTATATCTTTGCAGATGAACCACCAGGTATTTACTTATAGTAGCTTTTTATGTCGGCTTCTTCAACAACGCAATATATCCAGAATGGTATGGGAATGCCCATATAGGTTAAACGAACTAGGCAAGATTAATAAATTATCTCTTCAATGCATACCAGGACCCGCTGGGATAGAAGACAACGAAAAAGCAGACCAAATGGTAGAAGTAAGAGCCCAATCTCTGCTTTTAGGACCGGAACCTTTCTGTGGCATAGGGATGCATACCTATAAGGAAGAATTCCGAAACCAACAGGGAACTAAATAGATCAATCTATCAGAACGCCTTCCAGGGTTAAGGCAATCAAAAATGTTTCTAAGGCCTTCTCACCCAGGAAGATAGAAAACTTTATATCACTGAGTAAGAGCAACCTCTGCATCCTCACCGGCTTGTCTCCGCATCTTCACCGGCTTTCTTACGGGCCCCGCCGCCGCGCCGGTTGAGAAGGCATATGGAGAGAACAAAAATTGGAAAGATGGTCAGCTGCCTGTTCAGTGCGGATGGGCAGGAATCTCACGGAGTGCGAGGCAGTCACTAACAGGCGAATAGCCTGCTTCAGGTGCTGCGTCGTCGAACAGGAGGAACTTCCATCCATAGAACCATCCAAACTACTTGCTTTTATCAAAGCACTGAAGCTGGAAGAGGTACTCTGATTGAGAATCGCATCAACGGAACCATGAAGGAAGGGGGACACAATAGATCTATACAGGCCACAGTGTACACTAATACCCCCATATTTTTTAGCACAGAGACATCATTCAATATCGCCTGTAATTTGTTGATTTTTATGATTTCTTTCATGTTTACTAATTTTATTATTGATATTGTATTCTGTTCAGCTGGTAGTTCCAATTTTAGATGGTACAGGGAAATACCAGCTGTGATGATGTTTGTAGGTATGCTTGGTGACGCACGAAAAATGGTCTAAACTGTAATTTGATTAAATTAGATAAGCGAAGAAATCCAAAGCTTTGAAATTAGCTGGATATGTATTTTAAAACAAATACCCAGGTCTATATATTTTTCAAATGTGTAAGAAATAATTCACTGTATTTATGAATCAATATATTACTATTAAAAATAGTATCAAAGTCATATGATAATATCGCAGAATATGCGACAAACAAAGAATTTCATACCACTATTGTTAGCCAAAAGTTCAACTATATTTGGAATGTAACTAATTTTACCATTTCCTCACGTAAACAGTGAGATATTTCATAGTCGGTAATTATTGTATTCCATTCTAAAAATATTCAAGTATTACATTTGCCGCCAATCACAAAGTTATTTTTATACCCCAAGACTCAATAATAGGTTATGGCACCGACGTCATCGACTGGCTGCCGTATAGCCTTTGGCTTTAGAACGGTAACCTTGAGAAAATGCAATGAGGAAATCTATATTTGCTCACGAGATTCTCTCTGTCTGCTTTTTACCTTTTTTTCTTTGCGTCGCGTTTTATTCAACACTATAATAGCTACCGGTGACATACACGTTACGAATAATTTGGTGACATTTTATGTAAAATATCGTTGAAACTGGTTCTTATGTAACTTTTTTATTTTATTCGAAGATATATATGTTACGTTTTAAATATTTAAAAAAAGAATGAGGCATTTCGAGTCAATAATAGCTTTTTGAGAAACTCAGTATGTAACTGCATTGTGTTTATGAAATTAGGTGACTAGGTAAGTATTTAAGTGAGTAATATTTTTCACATAGGGTAGAGTTCGCCAAAGTCGACCGGCTACTTTATTAAATATTGGGTTATAAATACGTAAATATTATAAATTTTCGAGCGCGACTCGACTGTTTCAATTTCATCGCACTTCAGTAAAAGTGCTTTTCGTGAATGCATTTCCTAGGCAAAATCCATATTTTTTAAAGTTGTCCATAAATAATTCCTAGTTATCAAAGAAATACTGTCATCATGGCCAACCTTGATCAAAATTTTATCTATGGTGGGTATTTCTTTTTTAAAATAAAAAAGTGAACTTTTCTCCGAATTACACATTTGGTGTCTTCATCAAGGACTTCTTCGCGTTTTATGCAATCGTGTACATTTAAAACAATAACTTTTTCACTTACTGATAGTGGAGAATTATTAGAACGTCTTTTGGGCCATATTAATACTGACTGTGGTTAATGTAGCTCCGCGTAATGCTTTGCTCCGATTGGTGGAATTTGGCGCAAAACCGCCTGATTACTGAAATTTAGTACTTCTTCGACTTTGAATATTAAAATATGAAAAAAGTTTAGTTCTAACATTATTTTTCGAAAACTTAGAATAGGTCGACTATAGGATAAGAGATGGCTGACTACTCGATTTGCCCGGTCGACTTACTAGAGGGATGAACGTCTGACTTCTGAATTTTCCCGGTCAACTACCTATAAATATATAAGTAAACAAAGAAATCTATATAGCATAAGACTCAATTAATTTACCATAAATGATACAAACAAACAAAATTCAGCTAAATTGTCACGACCCTAATTATAATCTGCAATGGTGGCTAATTTTACAGCATCATTTACCTTTCTCCCCACCAACTTCCCACCTCATTTAAATACAGTTTCGACAGCATCAAACATTCGTACAAGCCGGGAAATCTTTTCCTAAATAGATTAATATACGATCCATTATTCCATTTCGTCACAATATTAATCATTAAAATTCAAATCTCAAATATTATCAATGCGGAAGTCGAAAGGAATTAAAACGCATAGCAAATTAATACAGATAAAATCAGAATCTAAAATCTAAAGCAGTCACAGTTGAGTAATCAGAAGATTGCTTTTAATATTATAGAAAAACTATTGTTCCTATTTAAAAGTGTTCTGATAACTAAAGTTATTTCCTGTATAAAACAATTTTGCGGAAAAGAGATTAGACATAATTGAAATCGTAAAAAACCACGGAAGGTAAGACAATTATAGAAACTGAACTAGGGATTACTTACTACTACACACTAATACGTAGAAATTAATTTTTTATGGCTTTATTTTAATAGCT
>MU182014.1:381050-437136 GCA_016904865.1 Pissodes strobi | reverse complement strand
GTATAACCATATTGATGCACCAGTAAAAACTAACGCACACAAAAAATAATATGTCAACAAACTATAATTAATACTACTGGCTCTCAAAGTTGATTTGCCGTGAATAGAAAGTCGGATATATAATAAACTATATTCACCAGATGAAACAAAGATAGAAATTCCAAATTATATTGTTTCTGAAAATCATGCAGTATTAATCTGCCCGAATAACCTTATGCTATATCTAGTTTTCGGCCACAGCTAAAGCCAAAAATTTAGTCTGCAGGTCATTGACTTCTTGAGAGCTTCGCAAATTCTTCAAGCGGCATTAGAGTGTGAGGAAATTTGGGCATGATAGATTATTATCTTTATTTTTATATTCTATATTATTATAGCTTTAATGTAACATTATACGGTATGAGTATTAGCCTGCATATTTAGTTAGTCACAACGCATTAGTTGTTCAGCACTTTTTCATTTTAGTTTTATTATTTTCACCGTTTCATAAACAGTCTTTAATATCACTGTTTTTAATAGCACGTATTTAGTATATTAATTTTATTTATACACATATAGATAGGGTGGAACGAAAGGCTTGAATACACTCGAGCGGACTGTCAGATCTAAACAAGGATTACAAGAGTGTGTTAGAATGAATGATTACTCTGTAATCATACTCTACGTACATTGTGTAATGCTTTACATATCTTAAATACTGTTTCTCCGACTTAACTAAAATTCGTTATCTATACAGGGTGCTACAAATTCAAGTGCATGCATGGGGATCTCGGGAACCATAAGAGATACGAAGTCGGTTAAATTAAGGCAAAGTTGTGCAATTTGATGCCCAACAAGATGCAGTTTTGAAATGTGAAAAATTCCGAATAGTTCCGGAGATATTCGTAAAAAACCGAAAAGCGGCTATTTTATTTTTATTTTTTCATGACTTTATTTGAAGAGATAATATAACATAAATTTAACATTATTATTGCCACTTTTTCTCTTTTATAAAATGGCAGTATCAAATTTTAAATCTGACGTTTCGTGTCCGGGCCCCCATCATCAACTTCATTTTTTAAAATACGGACCTGGATTTTTTATTTCATTTTTTAGAAGCCTTTGGTCTCCTAAAACCAACGATGTATCACACTTGTCCAATAGCGGTAACAAATATTCTCATAAGTGAAATCGGGTCAGAAAAGATCGCCCCATCTCTGTCTAATACATTATCTCTTATGGAAAAAATCTAGATTTGTTGATATATTGATAAGTGTGATACATCGTTGATTTTGGGAGACCAAAGGCTTCAAAAAAATTAAATAAAAAATCCAGGTCCGTATTTAAAAAAATGAAGTTGATGATGGGGGCCAGGAAACGAAACGTCATATTTAAAATTTTATACTGCCATTTTATAAAGGGGAAAAAGGGGCAATAATAATGTTAAGTTTATGTTATATTACCTCTTCAAATAAAGTCAGGAAAAAATAAAAATAAAATAGCTGCTTTTCGGTTTTTTTACGAATATGTCCGGAACTATTCGGAATTTTTCAAATTTCAAAACTGCATCTTGTTGGGCATCAAATTGCACAACTTTGCCTTAATTTAACCGACTTCGTATCTCTTACGGTTCCCGACATCCCCATGCATGCACTCGAATTTGTAGCACCCTGTATGTACGCAACTTTTAGTGAAATTAGCAATGTCGCCAAGTTTACAGTTTTTCAGAAATCGATATAAAAATATTTAAATAGAACACTCTGTATATTATTCAATAAAATGATTCCACTGGGAATTGTAACAATTTTGACATTAAGTACCATAAACTTAGATGACTTTAGCCACCGTTGGCAATTTTTCAATAATCGTTTTATTTAAGCACAATTACGTTATTATAATATACAATTATTGGCCAAATGTGGTTTTCTACCATTTCTATAGATTATATTGGACTAAAACATAATTATTTACACAATGCAATTTGTTTTTAGTTTGGTTTGTCGTCTGTTTCAGAAATGTATAGAGTAATAAAAACTCATTAGGTATAAAAAAAGGACTACAGGGTAACCCACCAATAAATTATGCCACTTCCATAGTTTGGCATTGGCTTCATTGCAACCCGGTTTTGAGTTAATTTATGCTGTTTGCCTATTGTTATTTATTCATAAACACTGAAAATGGTACGCCTAAGGCGTGCAAGTTGAATACTTGTAGAAAGAATTAAATAATAACGAAATTTTCTTTTAACAAAATAAAAATTACATATATTATGTACATAATATACATAGATAAAATAATAATTATTATACAACAATTAAATTATAATAGTTCTATTCTTCGTCATCCGAGGAACTATCATCATATTTTGACATTATAATTAAAGGGTCGACCACAATTCCTCTTCATGTTTAATCACTTGCTGGATTGCTTTTCGCCAGTTCTCTGGTGTCACTTCCTTAATGGCCTATTCAAACAGTAACTTAACATCTTTCATTTTAAATGTCGTGCTTTGTCTTGCGACAAATCCTTTCACTTGCGCCCTTATAAGTTCTATAGGATTTAGTTTGCAATGATATGGCGGTAAGCGCAGCACAGTTTACATTTGCTATGTCTAGTAGTTCTTTTTTTATCAAATTAGTTTCAAACCCAATACCTTTGTTAGTTAGCTAGTCGATAATTTCTTGTTTTCTCGAAGATGAACATGGTGTCTTCTCTATGCCCCGTGAATGGTAGTTTGCGTTATCCATAACCACCATCCATATCCACCACTGAATCAGCCGGAACAAATTTTATTATATCACCAAAACAGTATTTAAAAACATCCGAATTCATTTCTTCATGGTAATCACCCGTCCGGCGCGGCGTGACTGAAAGGCCAAACCTTTTTTGAAAATCCCTCTTCGCTTCCAATGTGTGGTCTCTTCCCTTTTCCCGAAGACACTTTAACACCCGTTGATGGCCTTCCATGAAGACTTGGCGGGCACTGGTTATATTTTTGTCTCGCCAAATTTTTTGTGCTATATAACGTTCATTGATCCACGTCTCATCAAGATATTTTTTTTGCTCCCTGCTTTATGCTTCTCAAGTATTCTCGCCGCCAGCAGTCAATTCCATCCCTTTCCAGTAAAAGTGCATTTAGGTTAGGCATTTCCCAGACAAAATCCATATTGTAAGAATTTCTAGTTATCAAAGGAATACTGTCATCTTGGCTAAGCTCCATCAAAATTTTATCTAGGGTAGGTTGTTTTTTAAATGAAAAGAGTGAACTGTTCTTCGAATTACACATTTAGTGTCTTCATCAAGAACTTTTGCTGGCCATTCTGGAATTTTCTTGGGAGGTTCCACTTATCCTGCTACCTATCTCTCCGGGAACAATTTGAAAACGGTGCATTTTCCAATTCCAGTCATTCGGGAACATCGTTCAACAATTTCTTGTACAGGAAAACTAGAGTAACCGTGCATTATGCACGTGTACATTTAAAATAATAACTTTATCACTCACTGAGAGTGGAAAATTATTATTAGAACATCTTTTCGTTGGAGTGAATGTCGCCATTTTATTAATTATCCTTATAATGCTGTTAACACTAGGGCACAGAGAACACCATTAAGAAATATTTATAATCTGTGTCTTTATTACCTGCCTCAATAGGTATGCAAAAGGGCTACAGGTACTTAAAAGGATCATAAATGTAATCTATAGAGTAATAAAACCTCATTAGCCATGCGAAATGACTACAGGGGTAAACAGCTTACCTACTCCCATGGACGACCACGAAATTCAGTCAAACCGGACGGAATTCCCCATTTTATTACCCTATACATTTCTGAAACAGACTTTAGTTTGGGTTAGTTCGTGGTTGAATGACTTGAATGACAAGCGGCATCTACGATGTTCAACCCCTAGGAAACCTCATAAGCGATCGCCACAAACTTAAATTTTTAGGTTTTACCTCTAGAGGATGGCCAAATTTGCCCACTACAAAATTGTTAATATTGGTCTGACTTCGGTCACCACATTTTTACCCTGTTTGCGACTTAAACATTAAATGTTTTTTTGCTTTTTTTCTGTGAAGTTTCAAAATCTAACAAAAAGGTAGGGAACTGGATGTTGTATTTCAATAATTGGTGTTTAATATACTTTTTAAGTAAAAAATTCGCGGGTATTAGTGCATATTTAAAACAAAATCGGCTTATTAAATATTTCTAACCTCAATTCTTCTGGTTAACTTTACATTAGTCGCCTTAGTTCAACAAGAGCATGCAATAACTTTATTAATGTAAGCTTTATTTTAGTTTCAGGACAATGGACCGTTAGAAAAAAACCATGGGAAGCATCTGCTTCCATGCAATTCTATCCCACCCAGGACAACTAGAAGGCTAATTAAATCGGGCACAATATCTCAAAGATTGGCTTTTACCAGATATACAATACCTCGGGCCGCACTGCAAAATAAGGTAAAGGAAGTGCACAACAAAATTTCAGGTGGTCAGGGCGTATTGTCAGTAGAAGAAGAAAGAAATATAGAAGCAACATTGACATATGATTTTCCTCTAGATTCCCTAGATCTGAGAAAAATTGTGAAGTGTTATCTAGATCGAAAGGGCGTAGTTATAAGGAGATTTAGAGATAATCTTCCTGATGTTGAATGGGTAAGACGGTTTTTAAAAAGGCATCCAGCACTAACACAAAGGTTTGCAGCAAACATTAAATCTGTTCGGGCTATTGCGTCACTTGATGTGATTAATACATTATGTTGGCAACTTAAAAAGAGAACGAAAGGGGATTCGACCCATGAATATTTGGAACTACCATGAATCCAATTTATCGGAAGACCCAGGCAATAAAAAAGTCATCACATAACGGGGTTGAACATATCGTAAACTCGTCCAGACAATCTACAAGTGTAATGTTTTGTGGAAATGCTTTAGGCACAGTTCAGTCCTCTTATGTAGTTTATAAAGCTAAAAATATATATGATATTTGGATAAGAGATGGGTCAGATGGAACCCGCTATAATCGCTCAAAAAGTGGGTGGTTTGAGGGCACCATATTTAAAGACTAGTTCAAATACTCACTTCTTTCTGCTTTAAATAATTTAAAGGGAGCGAAAGTTGTAATTGGCGACAACCTTTATTCGCACCTAAGTGTGCATGTTTTGGATCTTTGTTCCCAATATGAAATAAAATTCATTTGCTTACCACCTAATATCACATATATCAGTCAGAGCCACTTGATATCGTCTATTTTTGTCTCCTGAAGCTAAAATGAAAGCAAATCATAACAAATTATTAACTAAATGCATCAAATACCTCGATTCCAAAATCTGATTTTCTGCGTCTACTTAAATCATTGACGGATGCATTTCTAGGACCAGGCAAGAATAATTTAAAAGCAGGGCTTACCCTCTAAACATAATGAAAGTATTGGAGCGAATACCATCAAATAATAATCTCGATCCCAACGTCCAATTAAATGCCAATGCCTTTGTCATTGTCCTACTTGTACGAAGAAATTTCCTCATTCCTGGAGAACAACCAGGAAAAAGAAAGTCAGTATAATAGCTGTGAAGAGCGTTTCAATCGGAAACATTCAAAGAACCTGTTGCAGGTTCAAACGGTGTTTAGGAAAATACCCCATGATATTCCAATAAAAAATCTAGAACAATTTTTAGTGACTTCAATATTTCTATTCAATCAGAGGAAGGGCATAACTTGAATCAGCTTCAAAATGAAAACGAAGCAATCAAATCTAACGAAAACTATGAAGTCAAACTCGAGAAGGGTGTCTTGCATTTATTTCCAAAGAAGATTTATCCAGGACAGGTTATGGAAACAAAAGGAGATCTAAAGCAATATAAGATAAATATATAAAATAAAGCGTCCTGGAAATTGCACACATCAAACGACGTCATGCAGTACGCAGCAGACGAGATTTTGCTGGTCATAAGGACACCTATCCAATCCAAGAGAGTTTTCTTTAAGATGCTGGAGCTCAACAACTATTCCTAAACTATCTTATCATCCATAATCTTGTGGGTCTTTGCGTTTTCTATATAAAACAACGTTTGACCAAAGTAATCCAACTTGGTCGCCTGTCTTTGGCCACCCTTACTTAAAAAAATATATTTAAAAACCTTTTTGCCAACATCAAATTACAGACCTATAAAATGCGCCCAGAAACAAATATTAAATCATTTGGTTTAGAACTTGTTACATTGTAAACTTCAAAAGTGGATCAAAGTAACCTAACTTTACGGTACTTAATGTCTAAACTCAAACATTTTTTTGATGTTTGGCTTTAAATATCATAAGAAATGCTTATCTGAGAATTTTGCTATAATAATAAACAGACGTTGCAAATTTGTGAAATAAAGTAAGCATTGATTAGGTATTTAAGTGAAAAAAGCGCAAATAAGACCGTGCTTAGAATATTGCTCACACATCTGGGGTGCTGCACCTAAGCACACCCTAAAGCTGCTGGATTCCATTCAGAAGCTGTGCATCTCGTCGGCCACCCGGAGTTGACCCGAGATCTGGATAGTCTGGAACACCGTAGACATGTAGTCGAGATATCTCTGTTTTACAGATATTTTTACGGTAGATGTTCCAAAGACGTGGTCCGCCTCATACTGCCCCCAGCAGTGCCTGTCAGACAGTCGCGTCATCGTCAGAGGGCAAAAGCGCATCCGTTCGTTGTACAACTGGAAACACCTAGAACAGCCCTTTACAAGGACTCCTTGTCTGGCGCATCGCATCGCTGTGTAACTCACTCCCAGGACGTCTGTTTCCCGCAAATTGCAACCTACAGCTATTCAAGAACCGTGTCAATCAACATTTTCGCACACACACCTCTCGTCGAGTGCCATAGGACTTCCCTTTAGTGTGTGTGTGTGTTATTGCCATAAAAAAAAAACTAACGGAAACACAGCGAATAGAAATATATATGATATCGATGAGCCAAATTTCACAGAAATACAGCGCAACGGGTTATGTAGAAGACATTTTAGGATCTGGGCATTCAAAAACTTAGACAAGCGACGATTAAGCTTTAAATATTTTGCTCAGCATAGAGGAAAATCCTAGCCTCTCCACCCGAATTATTGACCTGGATAACGACACAGCGCACATATCGATAGATCGCCTATTGAAGAGAGAGAAGTTCCACCGACACAAATTCAAACTGGTTCAAGAATCCTTTGAAGATACATTTGATAGACTTTTAGAATTATGTGAGGAGTTTATAGAGCGATGTAATGGAAATCCAAATTTTATTAATCAATTATTGTTTCTCGATGAGTCGACAGTCTGTCTTAATGGAAATGGTAATCGGGGGTAGGGTAATTGTTGTCACTGGGCTAGTGAAGATACTCGTTGGATTTTCAATTGATTTTTTAAAATTATTACTTTAATTCCTTTTTTTATTATTATTCGTTTTTAATTATTTTTATGTAGGTATGTTCCTGCAACTATGTAATCGCCTTTATTTTAAGAATATGTTGCTATACGCTTATATAAAAGCAATCACTACATATATGTTTTCTCTTTTAGATTGCTATTTGTATTTAATTGCAGAATATATATTTGAAGAAATTTATATTTTATTGCTGTTAAATATTGCGTTGTATTAAATTAAGACTCGCCCCGCTCTAGTGCCCCACACATCCCTTTCTCAATCCCCCGTATCTGCGACCCAATCACAGACAGATTGTCAAGTAGAAGGATGTGCGAGACGTATATGAACGCCTTTCTCAGGAGTCATAAAACACCACACTATTGTTCTGTAGATTTTCAAAGGAATCCATAATTTCTAAGAGCAAGGCGCAAAAACCCTGTACAATTCCTCTGCCTTTTCTGAAGCCAAACTGAGGTTTTAATAAAATGCTGTTTGACCCAGTAATGGATAAATCTGGTTGGCCAATATATCTTTCAGTTAGGCAAAACTGATATTCGTTGGCAGTTTGATACATTGCTTTTATCACTTGTTTTATGAATGGGTGTAGAATGCCTTTTTCTTTGGAAATGAGAGAAAACCTTATGATAGAAACACATATTAATTAACTTAGTTAAGAGTTAAATTATTTAATTTTCATTGACTTACTAGTAGATATTTCACAATCAGAGCTACTTTCCTTCTTTGAGTTATTTATTATATTCCTAACCTGATTAAAATTTACTTTCCTTAAAAGTGAATTGTGACATGGTCAATGACACAGGTCATAAGGAGTTTAAGAGGATCACATTCTGTTACATGGATATTGCTCACTCGAGAATAAGCAATATGGACCTAAAATTCATCATCCGAAATGCCTGAGAAATCATTTGTACACTTCCTCTTTTCTTTTCCTGTTGAGTATTAGCAAAACCCCAGATCGTTTAGCAGTTGTTATCATGTGGTCATTATTTAGCAAGTTTGGGATAGAAAAAGAATATATATCATAATTAAACTTATATTGATATGATTTTAGTTATATTTTGTAATAAACAATACACAGTATATAATATAGAGCCTCGATAAATAGGTGTAATTTATATTTTCAGTCCAATCTAGTCACTATGGACAAGCTTAATTATTGACAACTTTTGACAGCTTTCTCATTAAACCTGATTATTTCCTTCATCGTAAAATAGACCAATCAGACAGCCCGATTTTCTGAAGAAATTTTGTTTAGATAAGTGATTATTGCTCTAGACCTGTTTTACAGCGATTAAACTGCGTCCTGCATATTGGATGTCGTTTTGTCGATTATAGCTGATTCTTGCAATCTTCATTAACGGTTTTTGAAAAAACATAATTTTATAAATGGTTTAAATGGTCTAATATTGATTTTTATTGCTAAAAACTCCGATTTTCTTTAAAATTTGTATTTCTTTATTTTGGTATAAGGTTACAGAAAATGTCAAATTTTGAAATATTTACATGTCGACTTTGGTAAGCGGGCCTAGTCAACGCATCATTGGGGTATGTAACCAAGGTGACTAATTCAGGAAATAATCTAGCCGTATACCACTCAAACTATGAATTCAATCGATTAAACTACATTCAAGATTTCTCGCATGATTTTTCTTTTTGGCAAATAGTTTCGTGCTTCCCGGTCTCGGGATTTTATTAAATTATTTTGCATTCAACATTTTCCAGAAAAATCATGCTCAAAATATTGAACATAGTTTAATCGATTAAATTCATAGTTCTCGTGATATAATATATGATTATTTTGTAAAATTGGGGATAAACTAGTGAACTGCTTTAGTTGCCGGTATTAAAAATGCCAGCCCCTTCTTTTTTTTTGAGAAGGGATACCATTGGAATACCAGCTTGAAAATGTTGAGAATGAACCAAATGAAGGCTAGACAAGGCACTGTTAAAATACCTAAAGTATCTCACAGGATAATATCAGATAGGTAACCTAATGACAGCATCATCTAGAATCTTGCACATGAATATTTACCAAGCTTAGCGGACAAGGTATATTCATACATTAAAGTCTGTTGCTTACGACAGACGATTTAAATTTTGTCGATAGGTTCACGGGCAGATCGACGATGACGCTTACTTTCAAAGAAGTATTTTATTTTCATATTAATGTCGCCTCCTCGTAAAATTGCGCCTGGTGTAGTGACGAAAACCCATTTACCATTCAATTAATAGCGAGTCAATACAATGCTAAGATCAACGTTTGGTATGGTACAAAACTGTTTTATTTACTTTGATCGGTTAATAATATTGATGATCTGGAATGGGTTATACTTCTCAGATCACATGTCCTGCCCACTTGAAACTTTTCATAATAATTTTGAAGGGTTTCAGTGTGATATAGCACGATTTGCATCCCGTTACGTAACGCGCTGGACGTAAAATATTAGGGTAAAAATATTTAGCAACGCTAACCGGAAAGCGGTTAGTTGTGCTACCAGACAATCCGCCAGCACAATAAAATTTGTCAGCGACCTCGATGTCGACTGGCTAGACCTTAGACCATTTCCAAGTCAAACATTCTGGCCAACTGAAACTTATAAAGAACACAAAAAAGTGATCTCACGGTAACATCCGGTTCCCTCCGGCCTGAGTACCGGCGTAAATGAAGATTTTTCTAGCTAGGACATCCAATTCTTCTTCCGTGTGAAGAAACAACGGCCCCTGAACGATTGCTTCAGTGGTTCGTGACAAGGGCGACCAATGTGCTATGCGATGCTGCCTCGATCAAAAACGAAACGGAAGTGCTTTATTTTGCCAGTTATCGATGGATACCTATCAAAAACTCGGTGAGTTTTGTATTTTAGTCAAATATTTTGATAAATAAAACTTAGAATTCAATAAAATGCCATGATTCAGTGTGCCAACAATATACAGTATCCGTAAAGTAACGGATAAATTCGATAAATTTCACATATGCTTTTTTGCAAAAAAAAACGCTCAGACACGTCAATTAGTATTTTTGATTCCGCAACTTGCAACATGAAATGTATGTAAATAGAGTGTCCCAAAAAAGCATGGCAGTAAGAAAAATATTCTTTTAATGGAATACCCTGTGTATTATTACATATTTGGATTTTGCGAAGAAGTCTGGACATATTTCATATTTAATATCCTATACCTATCTCCCACTATTTTTGAAATATTGACAGTTTAAAATCGACAATTACCATCTTTGGCAGCCTATAAAATCTAAACCGCTAAAGTTCAGTTCATGGTTTGCATTTCCCCATCTTGGTTCTTTATAAGCTACCGTTTGACACTAACTTTATATTTACCCAGAGGTTAAGAAATTCCGTTTAAATGTAACCTCCGGTTAAATCTAAAGTTAGTGTTAAGCGATAGCTTATGCAAAAATAAAATGCAAGATTCAAGCCATTTTACTCTATCTTTAGCCGTTTAGATTTTATAGGCTGGCAAATTTGCTAAATTGTCGATTTTCAACTGTCAATGTTTCAAAAAGAGTGAGAGATAGGCATAGGATATTATACATGAAATATGTCTGGAATTCTTTGCACAATTCAAATATGCAATAATATACATTAAAAAAAATTTTTTTTGCTCCATTGCTTTATATATTTACATTTAATGTCGCAAGATGCGGGATCAAAAATACTATTGTTTTTGTGTCAGTGGCACACACACTAAGGAGTGATCCTATGGCGCTTGACGAGCGGTGTGTGTGCGAAGATGTTGATTGGCACGGTTCTTAAGTGGTTGTACGTTGTAATTAGTGGGAAACAGATGTCCTGAGAGTGAGTTCCACAGTGATGCAGTGCGCCAGACAAAGGAGTTCTTGTTGTTGTTGTTTCCAGTTGTACGATGAACTGGTGCGCTCTTGCCGTCTGTCGTGACTGTCTGACAGGAGTTGCCAGGGGCGGGATGAGGCGGGCCAAATCCTGGGAACATCTGCCGTGAAAGTATCTGTAAAACTGAGACATCTCGGCCACATGGTGCGGTATTCCAGACTATCCAGATTTCGGGTCAACTCCGGGTCGCCGACTAGGCGCACAGCTTTGTTCTGAATGGAATCCAGCAGCTTTAGGGTGTGCCTTGGTGCGACACCCCAGATATGTGAGCAATATTCTGACGTGTCAGAGCGTTTTTTTATTCAAAAAGGTGAATTTTCATCGAATTTATCCGTTACTTTACGGACACACTGTATGTACAGGAAATGCCCATAATGAATATAATTCGTTTTAAGTAAATATTTTTAATTTGGTTTGTATCTCGTAATGTACCACGCTACGTTGTCTCTGTTTCACTCTGGGAAAATGATTATATCGCTAGTCGGGTAAAGTAACATCACATCACTAAATTAGTATACGCTACTATGCAAATGAAGAGCTTTAAGTCCGTGAAATAAAACGTTGTACAATACAAGTTCAGGACGTTATCATTAAAGCATTTGTTTAGAAATTTCAAACTCGGCTCTTTTGTCGCCTCGTTTGGGTTAGAATCCGTTCAAAACTACTGGTATAAATCATTTCCCGGACTTGTAACGTAATAGTATATTATTTTATATGGAGGAAAAGTGATACTCTTCATGGCGCGCTCGTGTTTAACAGCCGAACGGAGTGAGGCTGGTAATAGAGAGCAAGCCATGAAAAGTAACTTTTCCTCCAAATAAAATATGCTGATTTTTCTTCAAATGTCGACAAATTAATGCAAAAACATCTCTTTTTAATAGTAATAATATCTAATTATTATTAAAGATAAATGGGTTCGCAAGGCGGCTTAGACCACGGTCGTAGGTGGCCTTGCTTAGACCGGTGTCGGTGAATATAATGTAACATAAAGCTGTCAGTGGACACTGTCAACAACAATTATTTTTTTAAAATTGCGTTTCCGATTGCGTTTTAATTCCGTATTGATAAGCAGTTATTGAGTAAGTTCGATTAAATAATAACCAATTTGTTCCTAAATTAGTGATTTTTAGAAATGCAGTCACAAATTGAGTGATAAATACAAATTGTAGTTTAATAAATCTTGAGTTGTTGGCGCATATTTTGTTGTCTGATTGTATTGTATCTATGTTGCTATGACAACACTTTTACCTCCGCCGGCGGAAAAGTGAAAAGTAAAGCTCCGGCGGAGGAAAAACGAAACTTCACCGCCGCCTACACAGTCGAGTAATGACCGATCTACTGACGTTTGAAGAAAAACACCATTAATTTGATTGGCTAAACACTGACACTTTTACGGCCAAACAAAATAAGAAAATCCACGGTTTTCACAAGAGTTGTATTTTCTTTAGTTTATGTTTAAATAGCGTCAACATATTTGGAAAATATTGATTATTATCCCCAACCGAAAGCTCAATTTTAAATCGTATTTTTTATTAGAGGGATGGTGAAAGTAAAACTATAGATCTCTTTTCTTAAATACTTAGAATAATGCTAATTTATAAAGCATCCAATATTCTAAATCCCACCAAATTTGTTACACTGAGTAATTCAATTTTCTAAGCATATCTTGAATATGCATTTTTATTTCCATCCAGTATGCAACTATTTTATTCTTGAGACAAAAGACAATGAAGCAATATCTAGGTATCTCCTGAAAAGGTCAATGAAACATTGTAAACTTAGATAAACAGCAGCTGTTAAACTTATCGTTCTAAATAAACATATATATAATCTTGTAGAAGTTGCATTGTTTTATGTTTTGTTCTAGTTTATGCAAACAGTGATAAAGTTTTTAAATTGTTGGTTTAAGTCACCTAATCCGGGAGATTATTGTAGGGATGAAAAAGAAATGAGAAAGTGAAAATCTCTATTCAAATTTATTTATTCATTTACTTATATTGTTGTTTGAGTAATATTCCTTTACTCAAACAACGCGTATATTTATATCATTTCAAGGAACAAAAATAGATGCCAGTACGTATATTGCTTCGATCAAAGAAAATTTATACTTCGTTCCATTACCTACTGATTTGTCTTAGGCTAGTAAGTTTTGCATGTGCAATTTATTCCTGATTTATTCATGAAGTTATTTCACGAAGAAAATTGACAAGTATACAACACCAAAATATTGCGTGAAGTTCTTTGAGTAACATTTTCGCCAATTTTACCGTGAATTCAGCAATGCAAATTAAAAAAAAGTGTTTAATTTCGGAATGTGATTGAAACTTAACTGGAGTTTAAATGCGGCAAAATCTCAGAATAAATTTTGCTTGATAAATTTTAGTTGTTTAGATTTTGCGTCGCTTATATATCTTCAAAGATGAAACAGATATTTTTCAAAAATCAATTTTTATTATTATTATACCTAAAGATAGCGCTTCTTACAGTTCTATCCTAAAAATAAGTATACCTTACGGCGCAATAACATCTGGATAATCTATTAGGAATGCAAAGAACGGTTTGGAAAACGGCTAATTTTAGACTTAGAAAAATAATTATTAGCTAGTCTAGCGAGGAATAGCTGAAAAATACGAAATAAATAATAAAGTGACGTATAAAAGCAGGCCGATGTGTTTAGGTGGTAAAGAGTAATTTTTTTCAATAATTACAATACATGGAACATATTTTAAAATAACATCTTTTTTCAGGGAGGTACCATCGAATAGTTCAGGAGACAGTGAAATTTATTGTTAGTTACCTATTTTCCAAATTTGTGGACGGCAATTAGTTTGCCCTATTATTAATACTAATCAACAATTTTTAAGTCTGGCAATTATTTTTCAATGAGTTCCATGGGTTAAAAAAAAACAAATGAGCCGACTTATTTTTCCCATTATAAACGTTTTTACATTTACCAAAGAAAATCATGAAACTTACGGAAAAATGTTTAATTTCCTTAAAGTAAGTCTGATTTAAAATTTGGAGTTTGAATAATTTGTCCGACTTTTTGAATCTCTAATCCTTATTTTTACGTGCTTGAAACTCAATATATAAATTGATACGATTATAAACTGTAATTCAAAATAAGTCTGGATGATATACGAAATTAGCAAAGGAGTCTGGTAGCACCTTCAAAACTGGAAAAGTAGAAAATTATCTATTTTGGGGTTTGGAACCTTCGGAAAAATGCACTAGATCGGAGCTTTATCCACAATACTAAAACAGAGTTTTTGCACTCGACACGCGTTTCGCTAACTATGTTAGCATCATCAGGATATGATTAAGACTAAGCTAAAATCTACCTAAGTCTATTTTAAACTAAATATGTGCTTAGTAATAAAGAATGGTAAAACATGACAAATCAATAATAATAATCAAAGAATAACAATTAAATATTTAAAATTAATTCATAATATAACTGCTAGGAGATTATTAGACGTATATGTCGCATTATATTGGTTGATCGAGCGTGACTAGTGGGATTCCAGGATTGGTTCCGTTTGGTTCCGCTTGATCAAGCAAACAGTCAGTATAAAAGGGAGCTATGTAGATTTTAAGTTTAGTTTTAATCATCTCCTGATGATGCTAACATGGTTAGCGAAATGGACGTCGAGTGCAAAAATTCTGTTTCGGTATTGTGGAAAACTCTGTTTAATTAGAGAATTATTGTTCTTATATTCACGGTTCTGAAAATTTTTCACAAAAGAGTCTATACTGTAATTCCATGAAAAAATTCACAGTCATTCACAAAGATGAAACCGGGGGAGACATTGAAAATGCCGAAGCAGAATGCAACGCTTACTAAATTTGAGATCTGAGAAAACTCATAATTGTGTGGAAACATAATAGTTGATAGAAGTTAGGGTCAGATCAGGTTAGATTACGTAAGTTTACTTTACCAGAATATACCAAATAAATGCACATTACTTGAAGTTTCGTGTTTTTTACAATTTATAACGTTATGTGTGGTTGAAAAAGCAAAATATTATTTGCATTCGATTCGTCTGACATTCCTCGATCTAACGATATGAGACAAGACTAGTATGTCGTGAGAAACTAAGAGTCACCCTCACCCACCTTTAACACAATCTATTATAAAAAATTACTTTTAGCAGATTACGTAAGTTTAGGTTACCAAAATATACCACATAAATGCATAATACTTCAAGTTTCGATCGTTTTTAAAATTTGTATCATTAGTGGTGGTTGTAAAACTGCATTCGATTCGTCTCTCAATCCCCGATCTAACGCGGTTAGTTTCACTTAGCATCAACTTATTTTAGTCATTTGAGTCAGTTCCAATGTGTCATAATCAATTTTAATAGATTTGGTTAGTGCTGGTTAGTTGTCTAACCAATTTTCGGTTAGTTTCACTTAGCCTCAACTTGTTTTACTTATTTGCGCCGGTTCCGTTACATTATAATCAAATTAAATAGATTTGATTAGTTTTGATTTATTAGTCATCTAATAAACTTAGTCTCAATTTATACTTGAGCTGGTTCCGATACGTTATAATCAATTTTAATAGATTTAGTTAGTTTTGGATCGTCTAACCGACTTTCGGTTAGCTTCACTTAGTCTCAAATTATTTTAGTCATTTGAGTGGGCTCCGATACGTTATAATTAAGTTTATTAAATTTGGTTAGTTTTGGTTAATCGTCTAATCAACTTCCGGTCAGTTTCACTTAGTCTCAACTAATTTTAGTCATCTGAGTCGGTTCCAATACGATATAAACAATTTTAACAGATTTGGTTAGTTTGGGTTAGTCGTCTCTTCAACTTTTTTTTAGTGTTACTTAGTCTCAACTTATTTCACTTATTTGAGCTGGCTCTGATACCCTATAATTAATTTTAATAAATTTGGTTAGTTTTCGTTAGTCGCCTAACTAACTTGCGGTTAATTTCACTTAGTCTCAAATTATTTTAGTCATTTGAGTCGGCTCCGGTACGTCATAATCAAGTTTGATAAACTTGGTTTCTTTTGGTTAGACGTCTAATCAACTTCCGGTTAGTTTCACTTAGTATCAAGTTATTTTACTTATTTCTGCCGTTTCCGATATGTTGTAACCAATTTCAATAGATTTGGTTAGTCGTCCAATCAACTTTCGGTTAGTTTCACTTTGCTTCAACTTATTTTACTTATTTAAGCCGGTTCCAATACACTATAATAAATTTTAATATATTTGTTTAGATTTGGTTAATCATCTAATCACCCTTCGGTTAGTTTCACTTAGTCTCAATTTTTTTAGTCATCTGAACCGGTTCCGACGCGCTATAATTAATTTTAATAGATTTAGTTAATTTTGGCTAGTCGTCGAATCAAGTTTCTATTAGGTTCACTGAATCTCAATTTACTTCATTCATTTGAACGGCTCCGATACATTATAAACAATTTTAATAGATTGGGTTAGTTTTGGTTAGTCGTTAATTCAAATATCGTTTAGTTTCACTTAATATCAATTTATTTTAGTCATTTGTACCGGTTACGATACGTTATAATCAATTTTAATATATTTGGTTTTATTCTTGGTTAATCGTCGAATAAACTTTCGGTTAGTTTCACTTAGTCTCAAATTATTTTATTTATTTGAGCTGGTTCCGATACACTATAATCAATTTTAATAGATCTACTTAATTTTGGTTAGTATGCTAATCAACTTTCGGTTAGATTCACTTAATATCAACTTATTTTAGTCATTTGAACCGGTTGCGATACGTTATAATCAATTCTAATAGATTTTGTTAGTTTTGGTTAATCGTCGAATCTACTTTCGGGTAGATTCCCTTAGTCTCAACTTATTTTAGTCATTTGAGTCAGTTGCGATACGTTATAATCACTTTTAATAAATTTGGTAGTATTGGATAAATGTCGAATTAACTTCCAGTTAGTTTCACTTAGTCTCAACTTATTTTACTTATTTCAGCCGGCTCCGATACGTTATAATCAGTTTTAATAGATTTGGTTAGTTTTGGATAGTCGTCTAATCAACTTTCGGTTGGTTTCACTTAGTCAAAACATATTTTAGTTGGGGTTCCGAAACGTTATAATCAGTTATGCATAAACCAGGTCGTGACGCTCGCTAAAGTTTTCCTTGTGGTGATGTGACCTTGGAAATTCACTGTCAAGAATTCAAAGTATTCATCTGAACCAGTTTTGATACGTTATAATCAAGTTTAATAAATTTGGTTAGTCTTGGTTAGTTGTCTAATCAACTTCCGGTTAGTTCCACTTAGTCTCAACTTATTTTACTTACTTGAACCGGTTCCGATACGTTATTTTAAATTTTAATAGATTTTGTTAGTTTTGATTAGTCGTCTAATCAACTTTTGGTTAATTTCACTTAATTTCAAGTTATTTTAGACATTTGAACTAGTTCCGATACGTTATAATCAATTTTAAGAGATTTGGTTAGTTTTGGTTAGTCGTCCATTCAACTTTCGGTTATTTTCACATAGTCTCAATTTATTTTAGTTATTTAAGCGGGTTGCGATACGTTATAATCAGTTATGCATAAACCGTGTCGTGACGTTCACTAAAGTTTTCCGTGTGGTGATGCGACCTTGGAAACTCACTGTCAAGAAACCAAAGTATTCATCTGAACCGGCTCCGATACGTTATAGTCAAATATAATGTTTCTGGTTAGTTTTCGTTGGTTGCCAAAATTCGGTTAGTTTTGGTTAGTTTTAATTTACTTTAATTTGTGTAACCTATTTCGATACATTTTAGCCCGTTTTGGTACTTTTGACTAGTTTTGGCTAGTCATTCAATCAACTCTCCGATATGTTATAACCAATTTTAATGTTTTTAGTTAATTTTGGTTAATCGCCAAAATTCGGTTAATTTGGGTTATTTTTAACTTACTATAATATTTTTAATCTGTCGATACGTTTAAATCATATTTGGTGCCTTTGGTTTGTTTAGGTTAGATTGTGTTAGGTTGGATGAGATAGTCGTCGTGGGTAGTCGTTCAATCAATATTCAGATAATTTCAGTTAGTTTTAATTTTAGTCATTTCAGTCGGCGCCGATATGTTATAATCAACCTTAATGTTTTTGGGTTAGTTTGGGTTAGTCGCCAAAATTCGGTTCGTTTTGGTTAGTTTTAATACTTTTAATCTTTTCCGATATGTTTTAGCCTTTTTTGGAGCTTTTGGTTACTATCGGTTAGTTTCAGTTAGTTCCAATTTATTTTAGTAATTTGAACCGGACCGATAGATTATAACCAGTTTTAATTTTTATGGTTAGTTTTGGTTATTCACCAAATTTCCGTTACTTTGAGTTAGTTTTAACTTACTTTTATTTTTTAATTTATTCCGATTCATTTTAACCCTTTTTGTGATTTTGGTTACTTTTAGTTTGTTTAGGTTAGTTTGGGTTAGTCGTTCAATCAACTTTAGGTTAATTTCAGTTAGCCTTAATTTATTTCTGTCATTTGAACCGATTCCGTCCTCAGAAACACACTAACACGATCTCTCACGTATATTACGTGATGCGCCAAATGTAGCATGCACTTTTTCGTGGGGTATAAACCATAATAGGAAAACAGAAACATTTTCAATGTTAAAACAGGTCGAGCTGTTATTTACAAACAAGAAAGTCTTGCCAGACTTTTCCGATATTTTAAATTACACGCTCGATTCTGTATATTTCGAACGAGAATGGGTCGCAGGGTAATAATTATTTTGAGTTACATCAACAGCATTTATGAACTTCGCACATTTCAAGCATTTGGAGAAACGCTTACTCCCAGTATACATCGATTTTATCATAATTGCTGGGATTGATCGATGAAATATATGAGTTTCATTGGTTTGAATGTAATCAGCTGCCTACGTACAAACTCGTCAATCAACAAGATGAATGTAAACTTTGCGGTGAAGTTCACAAATAAGGATCAAGTATAGCTTCAACGCTAACATAAGAAATAATTTAAATGTATTTATTTATATGTGCGCAGGTGAAGATGATGCCAATCATGACGATGGTAATGTTTTGGAACAACAAAAGAACATTGACGGTATTGACAGCCATGAGAAAATAAATGAAATATTTTTCAAGTTGACAAAACATATTCTGTACTCTATACAGTGTATAATTATTTTTTAGCGCTTTCATTTATAAAATAACATGTAGGTACAGCTCCAATGGTCTGCATAATTAAACGTATCGATTTGAGTGCGCGCCTGACGAGCATTAGACGGGTCTGGCAAGGCCTTGGGGGTCTCCCATTAAGCCAGGTTTTATTTTAAGCTCTTGTTCTAATGCAAACTATCATCTGACAAATTTTCAGAATTGACAAAATAAGGGATATTTTTTTCCAGCCAGATTGTTTTTCTTTACTTAACTTCAGTATATCCTTTCTAACTAAAACCTTTCTCATCAATGAGAAACAGTGGAGCGCATTTGCATCTTTTGAGGCATTTGCCGCCTCAACCTATTGTTACATATAGAAAATATTGCTTAGAATGACTAACTGAATAATTCTCTAGACGCTTGCTGAATGGGAAAATTAGTACTAAAAAAATCATTGCATCCTGGATTAGAAGGTATTATGATTTCCCTACATAATGTTTAATTCATAAATTTTAATTAACTTCAGTATAATTAATAGATAACCTAGACGAACTTATCTCACGTCGTCTGGTTAATGTAATAAAGTTATTGACCAGAATAAGCGCGCTTCTAATCGAGCAATGGTTGAAACACAGAGCGACATACGGAAAAACCAAAGTAAATAATATTTGAAACTATATTAATTAAATTATCAGGTAAAAGAAGTACTTAAAATCCTAATCATAAATTGTCTGTAATAGTTATTTTTACCAGGAGACAGTTTAGATTTGTTATTTAGAATGCACGTATAAGTATATTGCTGTAAATAATAATAACTGCACTTTGGCATAGGTTACTTTTATTTATATGTCAGAGGTTATGATTATAATTTGTGAGTAACGTTTATTAATTTGCCGACTTAGAAAATATGTGTTCAGCTTTCACTAGAAAATCACAGTCGAGATTCATAATTAATAAGGAATTGCTTTAAGCGATTTTGGCTTTCAGGCCAATAACTATCTTCCACGTTATTATCTGCCCTTTGTATATTGGGAGAGTTTTCCCATTGTTCCCGCGCGCTCAGTCCAGATATACAACGGTTTTATCACCTATTGATAATGGCTGGGAAGAGATCGATGAATGATGTGGGGAGTGATTAGCTGCCTATGGACGAAGTTTTCACTCAACCAGATGAAAGTAAATATTGTATTTGTGGTGAAGTTTACATTAAACCTAAATCACAAAAAATCAACGTTAATTTAAGACATATTATTTATGAGTGCGCAAGTTAAGATGATGCCAATCATGATGATGGTAATGTGTTGGAGCAACAAAAGAAAATTGATTATATAGACCACAGCCACGAGAAAAAAGAGGCTGATGATGAGTATTGTCAAGAAAGCGATAGCCAAAGCGAGGAAGAAGTTGATGAAGCAGAAGAACAATTTAAATAATTATTTTGTACACGAATTTCTTGAAGTTATAGATCAAATAAAAATATTTCTATGCCTTTCATTAAAATTAACGCCTTCATAAATAAAATATTATTGTACAAGCTGACAAAAAATAATTCTGTATTCTATGCAGTGTACAATTGCTTTTTAAAGCTCTCATTTATAAAATAACATGTATATACAACATCAACTTGTCTGTAAAATTGAACGTACCGAATTGAGCGCGCCTGACGAGCATTAGACAAGTCTATCAAGACTATGAGGATCTGCCTATAATAGTCAAGCCAAGTTTAAGCTCCTGTTTCATTGCAAACTATCATCTGACAACATTTCAGAATAATTGCTAAAATAAGAAAAATTAATTTTTTAAATATTTTTCAGACCCAATTGCTATGATTAAGTATACATACCCCTTGCTATTAAACCCATATTTGTCAGTGAAAAACAGTGGAGAGCATTTGTAGCTTCTGAGGCATTTCCGCCTCAACTCATCGGAAAAAATTCACTGCCTTGGACTAGAAGGTATTATGAAAGATTTCTCTCTTCTTCTTAGTCTAACATCGTGACCGATGGGTAGTGATTATGAGACTTTACTCTTGGGATGACCCTGTGTACAATACGTCGTCATACTTGCTGATTGTTCGTTTCGTAAGTTGCCGTTTCCAGCCTCATGTTCGTGAACTTGGAAATTATATCGGTCCATATCGGTCCGCTGACGTTCGCCGATCCGCTGATCGTCCTTGGACAACTAACTTCTCCATATTATCATTTCTATTGATGTGGCCAAAAAATTTTAAGATCCGGCTATATGTCAGAGAAGAAAGTCGCTGTTGTGGATGGATTTCATTTAAGATTGAGATATTGCTTCTTCTAGCCGTCCATACGAAGCATCCTACGCCAACCCCACATTTTAAAGGCGTCTATGTGTCTTCTGTCAGCAGCACGTATCACCCATGTCTCTGAGCCGTATGGGCAGACAGGAAACATCAGTGCTTTTACTAGCTGGACTTTCGTTTTTTTTTTGTAAGGTTTCTATCCCCCCACAACTCTGTCAGTTGAGTCATTGCTATTTTTGCTAACTGAATATGTTTTCGAATCTCGGGTTCACAGCTGCCAGTGCTGTGCAGGGTGGAACCAAGGTATGTGAACTGCTCCACAACTTCACATTTGCCAGCCCTTACAGGTTGCCTCCTAGTCACATTTTCACGATCAACTATCATGATTTTGGTTTTGCTATAATTTATTCTAAGACCGTAATCTGCACTAATATTTCCAAGTAAATTTAGCAATTCTAGAAGTTCTTCATTATTTTCCGCTCTGAGAGCAGTATTGTCAGCGAACCGAAGATTGGATTTTTTGTCCCCCTATCCTGATTCCTCCACTCCCGTTGTTCAGGACTAAGCACATTACGAATTCGCTATACAGCCTGTTCAAAATGAAGTCAGCACTATTGCCAACTTTCTTATTATAAGAGCGTGACTAAATTAGCAAAGTAGTGTACTTTTTGATGCCGATTATTATGCCGAAGTCAAAAAAACAATTGACCATCAGAATCACGTGGTATTTTCAAAAATTATTTTTTTTGAAATGGAAAGACCTATAACTGTTATAGCAGTTTGATAGACAGTCAAATTCTAAACAAAATTTGTCCTTAACTACAAGTAGCTAAAATTAATAATAACGGAGATATTTACATTGAAAAACCGGGCCTAGGACCTTTTTTACCAAGTTTGACAGCCTGTAAAATCTAAACGGCTATATAAAGATAGAACAAAATGATTTGCACTTTCCTATCTAGGTTTTTCCATAAGCTATCGTATGACACTAACTTTAGATTTAACCAGAGGTTAAAAAATCTGGTTAAATTTAATCTTTGGTTAAATATAAAATTAGTGTCAAACGATAGCTTATGAAAAACCAAGATAGGAAAGTGCAAACCATTTTGTTCTATCTTTTGCTGTTTAGATTTTACAGGCTGTCAAACTTGGTCAAAAAGGTCTTAAGGATGGTTCATATAGATGCGAATCACGAATTGCGAATGCGAATTTCGTAAAAAAATCGACTTTTTTCACATCTTTCATATAGACACGAAGTTCGCAAATCATTCTAGAGATATTTTATTTATTTTTGGTGGCAGAGCTGAGAGTGTTGGCAATCCTGAGTCCTATTTGACATTATATTATAACCTAAAAAAGGCCTTCCGTTTCGTCTTCGGTCGAGGGTGCATGTGTCAGGTATCGGCCATTTTCTTCCAGCTTCATATACATATATGTTAGTTTTGGGAATTCATGGTGAACTTTCAGGGACCGGGTAGTTTCATCCCCGAATAAGATACGGACGTCCAGCCGGGGATAGGCCCATGCTAGCATTAGATTTATATGTTTGTAATCGTCCAGCCGGTGGTGTTCGAACCTTAAAACAAGCCGTGCATGCAACAATCTGAGCCCCCAGTAGTACATACTCGACATACTGAGGGCTCTAAAAATAGTACCTCTATCCATCAGGTGTAACTTATCTGGGATGGGTCGCCCCAGCTCTAACTAAGCCGGATTGAGGTATTTTCTGACTGAATTTTCTCACAAAAAACGCCAATAGGGAGTTTACTACTACTATAACCTAAAAAAAGTATGTTTGTTTTGTTTCCCTTATCGATTTAAATTTTTAGGCCGTAAAACTGAAGAGTAGTAGTAGTAGTAGTAGTAGTAGTACGTTTGTTTTGTTTATTTTGAATATATTGTCGTTTATTGCGTTGTTTGTCTTTTTGCTTTTGCTGAAGTTGCATAAAAATTTTTATGACGGATCAAGAACAAGAAGAAAATTTATTTCTTTGGCAGCGAAGACAAGTAATAGCTGCATATTTACTCTTAAAAAAGAGGAATAATGGAAGTAGGCAAAGATCCATTAGGACGATTGGTACCTGTAAATTTTTTAAGTTAAGAAAACAAAAAGGAGCACAAGAAATGCGAATTAAAGATAAGAAAAAATATTGGAATTACCATAGGATGTCCACAGATGACTTCGATTTTTTATTGGAAAAACTGTCTCCAGTAATAAGGAAATGTTATTATGCTTGTGAGCCAATACAACCTGGCGAAATGTTATCAGCTACATTGAGGTATTTTTGAGGCTTTGAGTTATCTTTTCAAGCAGCTTTTATTCCTAGATTCATATTTCAGATATTTAGCTGCTGGAGTAAGCAGGAAGAGCATTTCGTACAATTACCGATTGGGAAGTAAGCACTGTGTCTGTGCCCCATAGAAGAACAGTGGAAAAGCATTGCAGATGGTTTTAAAATGAGATGGAATTTCCCAAATTGCATCGGAGCGATTGATGGAAAACATATTAGAATTTAGGTAAGACTTATTTTTACACAAAAAAGTAATTTTAAAAAAGAATGATTTAATTCAGACTTTATACTTTTTGTATAAATTGGAGCAAAAGGAAGGCAAAGTGACGGGGGAATATTTCGGAATAGTCATTTTGGCCAAAGATTTTTTTTAAATGATATAAATATTCCTCCACCAAGAAGACTTTGGCAAGATGGTGATTTGATTCCATATTGTTTAGTCGGTGATGCCACTTTTCCAATTGGAATAAACCTAACGCGACCATTTCCTGGAAATTATCTCCTACTAAATAAGAGAATCTTCAACTATAGGTAAGAGATTATGGTAATTTATTAAAAATATATTATTATATTTATATTGTAACTTTTATGGTTGAGTCGAGCAAGCAGAGTTATTGAGAATTCATTTAGAATTCTAGTAGCAAGATGGAGAATTCTCGAACGACCAATTATTGCAAAATTGCAATCGATTGAAAAAATAGTGGGAGCACTGGTATGTTTACACAAGTTTCTTATGAAACATGACATACAAAGGTTGAACAAGGGAGAAAACAAGAAATATTGTCCTGTTGGTTATGTTGACAGAGAAAATGAAATGGGCGAAGTTATTGAAGGAGATTGGAGAAATGAAGTGGAACATGGATTACCTAATGTGCGAAGGATGAGTGGTAATGCATATGCACAAAGAGCAAGTAAAGCTCATAACTCGTTTTCTGAGTTTTTATTACATGTAGATCCAATTGAGCCACAGTGGTCCAAATAATAATTGTTTTATTGAAATTATTTTATTAAGAAAATTATTTAAATAATAATTCTCTTCAATGCCTTTAAATGCTGTAGTTTTAATTATGTACATCCTATTTTTACTTCCATGGGCAAATAAATTTTAATTATTGTGTTATTTATTCATTAAGAAATGTATTATAAAGCGAATAAACTTTGTTAATCATATCAATTTCTACCACCATCCTCACTGAGGCTGGTGATACTGCCGTTGATGGTTTTCGCAGAGGTTCCCTTAAAATATTCAGAAGCAGTCTATCAGACTCATCTGAAACTGAAAATTATGTATTTGAACCATATTTATTAATTTCTTAATTCAAATTTGTCTGAATAGATAATAACCATTTAGATAGAAATTATTAGGCGTGATATAATCAATAGTTATATCACAAGAGGTGAATATTTTTGACATTTTTGTGCAAAATTTCTGTCAAAAATTCGCGAAGCTGAAGGGATATTTTTTAAAAGGAATTTTTGTCGACGGCAATTATTACAGAAATATTGCAGATAAATGTTAAAAAATATTCTAAATAAAATATTTACCTTCAGTAGTAGGTATAGGTTATTTTGAATATCGATAATCAATGGGCGCATTCAGGGAACTGCAGCGGTCAAGCGCTGCAGCGCTTTTCGCTTGACATGTTGCCAATAATGACAAGTAAATGGTTATAATTTTCTAATGTCATTTGATATATTTTTATTATTTTTAGTATTTAAATCTTTATTCTTCTACAGAAAAATCCAACCTCGTTATTAATTTTCACACACACAAGATTATCACCAGCGTATTTTATTTTTTCTTTCCAAATACCACTTTTTTGTCGACATTTACAGTTCTGATATAAAACTTTACTGGTTTAATAAAGCGCTGCAGCGCTTTTGTTCCCTAAATGCGCCCAATATTTCTAAATTGATATAGCCCAAACCTAGAAATTATTTGAGAACTCACGACTTTTTTTTGCGGCGCTTGCTAACTGCTGTTCCTTCTACTCCATTCTCCTCTGTTAGTTTTTCCAAGGCACTGTTGCTGCCATGCGATGAAAGCCTTGAAGAAATACTTGTGGGGCTATTTTGCCACATCTCACCAATGTTCGAAATTGTGTGTCTTTGCTTGTTTTTTTTCTGCCAAGAAAAACAAAATATCAAAATGGACCCACTTTTATTTTGTTGCTCCAGATCCTGAAGGTGTATAGGTTCTGAAATATAAAATATAATGTAAAAATTTTCAGTTCTTGTATTTCTATTTAGGCACCTTTTGGCCCAGTAAAATATCCTAATTATAAAAAACTTACTTTAGATGTTTAAAGCAAGTGACTTTTAAATTTTTCCATTTATTTTCCAGTTGAAGTATTGGAATTTTTCCCTCTAACTGAACGTAGACTTCCCGCCACAGTCTTTCCCTGACATCCTTTCCTCTTTCTTTGCGGGGTAATGTGTGATCCCAGAGAGCTGGTCGGGCCTGAAATGCTTGGTCCAATGCTAAATTAAATAAAATTTAATGAGTTTGGTTTTCAAAGTCTGTACTCTTTAGTTTTACCTGAGTTCTGGGGCACAGCTTCGCTGCAGCTGGCCACTTGGCTGCTCAACTGGGAATCTGGGGGTTCAGTCTTGGGCACATCTGGGGTGCAGACATGGTATTGGTACTGCTCCAAATTTAATATTTCTCCATATTCACACTCCACCTGATTAATGATAAATATAGTGATGGATATTAAAGAAATGGAAACTGTGACCTACCTGCATCAAATCCTGAGTTTCACTCATGATCGCTGTTGGTGCCACACACCACAGGACGATAAAAATAAAACAAAAATACAAAACAGTTCAAAAATATGTCCAAAAAAAAAACAATTAACAGACAGCGAAGCACTCCAAACACAAATACTCGCACAAATATGACAACAAATAAAACGATGATACAAAATCCCAAAATGGCGAAATCTCCAAAGGGCAAAGGAAAATAAACACCACTGCGTCTGTGCAAAGACTGCGAATTCGCAAAATTTTAAAATCCATTCAATTTTCCCGCTCTTCAGATTTCAAATTTTGCGAATCGCAAAAATATTAAACCATGACGGCTGTCACTTTTCCCAATGGCAAACTGACCAATCAAAGAGGTCTTCGCAATTCGTAATTCGCATCTATATGAACTATACTTTAGGCCCGGTTTTTCTATGTAAATATCTCTGTTATTATTAATTTTAGCTACTTGTAGTTAAGGATACATTTTGTTTAGAATTTCACTGTCTATCAAACTGCTCTAACGGTTATGGGTCTTTCCGTTTAAAAAACAATGATTTTTTAAAAAAGACCACGTGATTCTGATGTTCAATTGTTTTTTTGGCATCGACATAATAATCGGCATCAAAAACTACACTACTTAGCTAATTTAGTTACGATCGTAGCTCTTATAATAAGAAAGTTAGCAATAGTGCCGACTTCATTTTGAACAGGCTGTATATTATATTGTACAGAAGTGGAGAGAGTACGCATCATTGTCGGACGCCATTACGAATCTTGGATTTTTCGGACACGTTATTTTCAAACTTGACAACGGCAGTAATGTCTTCATACAGCTGTAAGAGTAATCAGGTGTTTTGGTACGCCCATCTTTTGGAGCACTTTTCCCAGATGTGACCATTTTACATTATCGAAGGCTTTCTCGTAGTCAACGAAACATAGACACATAAGAGTGTAGTATTCCCGAGCATTCTCTATGAGTTGTCTGACATTTAATTTCTTCTCGGGTTCCACGACCTTTTACGAAGCCCAATTGCTCAGAAATGAATGATTCTAGCCTTGTTTGTAGTGTATACAGCATTACTTTGCTCACGTGTGTTATTAGGGAGATTAGGCGGTAGTTGTTGCAGGAAGTTCTTGAGCTTTTTTATGTAGGGGTATTATCACGGATGTAGACCAATCCTCGGGCCATGTGTAGGTTCTTCATATTCTCTGGCACAGTTGAGGTATGATGTTTTGACCTTTTTCGTCTAATGACTTTATTACTTCCGCCGATAGCATATCTATTCCCACTGCTTTACCATCTTTAAGTTTTTTCATAGCGGCATGAACTTCTTCTCTTAGGATGTCTGGTTCTTCTTTATATTCATGAACTTCTCTGCCGTCATCGTTATCGTCAAGGTAAAGGTTTTCACAGTAACTCTGCCATATCTTGATTATCTGGCCAAGTTCGGTGATCATGTTGTTATCTTTATCTTTAATTGCCCAATTTCGTGGCTTAAATTGTCTATTGATACGACAGATTTAGGTAAAGAGGTGTATGGTATTGTTATGGTCAGCATAGCTTTGTAGTACATATTTAATAATAACATTTAATAATAACGTTAAATTTATAAAAGTCAAATAATTTCAGTATCATTGCTAGATAACTATTAGAAGAATTTATCTCACATCCCTTTGGTTAGTGTAATAAAGCTATTGACCAGAATAGGTAAGCGTTCCTCTAATCAAGCAATAGTTGAAACAGAGACAGGGATACGGAAGAACTATAGTAGTGATTACTCAGTGTAGTTTAGATGCTAACGTTTTACTGTAAGTTAGAACGTTGCTGCTGGCTCGCTTCATGATATTTGAAAATGTTGTAATTTGTTTTGAAGCGTATGTACTATAATGAAAATACATGGAAAAATAAGACTGGCCAGACGATATTTTAAATTACAGGCCCGATTTTGAGCATTCCTAACGAAAACGGGACCTAGTGCAGAAAAGTTCAGGCCAAATATACAACGATTTTTATCACCTATTGATATTATCTGGAAATGGATCGATCGATTAATGATATGGATTTCATTGGAATGAATATGATTAGCTGCCTAGGCTTGTCGACGAAGTCGTCATTTAACCATTTGGAAGTACATATTTTCTTTATAGTGAAGTTTACAATAAACGCTAACTTAAGGCAGAATTACATTTTCTTAACAGATTTATCTATGTGTGCGCAGATGAAGACGATGGCAATCATAATGATGATAATATTTTGGAACCACAAAAGAACATTGATGATTTTGACGACGGCCTCGAGAAAAAAGATGCTGACAATGACTATGGTTAAGAAAGTGACAACGAAAGCGAGGAAGAAATCGTTGAAGCAGGAAAAGGATTTCCGCGTCAACCCCACGGAAAAAATTTACTGCCACCTGGACTAGAAGGTATTATAAAATATTTCTGCATATAATGTTTAATTTATTATATACAATTAATTTTACTATCATTAATGTATGCCTATTAGACGACTTTATCTCACGTCCTCTGGTTAATGTATTAAAGTTATTGACCAGAATAAGCGTACCATAGTAAATAATATTTAAAAATATAACTAAATAATCAGGTGATATAAGTACTTGAAATCTTAATCATCATTGTCTGTAATAGTTATTATTACCAGGAGACAGTTTAAATTTATTGTTTAGAAGGTACGTATAAGTGTATTGCTGTAAATAATAATAACTGCACTTTGGTATAGGTTATTTTTATTCATATGTCAAAGGTCATGATTATACTTTTGCGTGTAACGTTTGTTAATTTGTCGAATTAGAAAATGTCCCTTCAGTTTTCATTAGACAGTCACACTGGGAATTCATAAATTGTAAGAAATTGATTTAAGTGGTTTTGGTTTTTGGGCTAGTACGTATTTAGAAAGCGAACTGTATTTTATAGATGTAGACTATTTGATTCTATGCCTTTTATATTGTGAACTACTGAAATGCATAAACACAACTAAGTAAATATCACCCTGTGCTAAATTTGAACTTGAACTTGAAAAATATTATATTAACATTCACAGTTAATTATAAATAACTAGAGCGTTCGACGGGAGCGATTTTAGTCCTTAACATTGTAGCCATCAGCCTTTTGTAAAATATAAATAGGCAGGCAAACGCCAAATTCATCAGACCTTCAAGTCTCTCTTAATTCCGCTCAATAAGTTCAGTGCAAGCACACAGGTGCGTACTCAGCTAGTTGTTCTATTCCACAACCTAAATACCTCAGAGCACCTGTGCATAGGTACAGGGTGATCAGGATCAGTTCCCCACCTAACCTGGATATACATGTACATAGGTACACGACACCTGGGGGATTTCTAAACAGTAGTGAGAGTCGAATCTATCAGTAAAGTATCAAAATTTCCAGTTTGGGGATTTTCAGACTTACCATATAAATATTAAAACAAGTACATAAATAAAGACAAGCCACCTAGCATAGACTTTACTAATAAAACAGTGACCAAGGGCTCAGAAACACTTTAAACTAAGCCTCCCTCGAGAAGCCATGCATTTAGTATTAATTGTGTATAGTGTAAAGTCTTAATTCATCTATAAACATAATACGCGTTTATTATTGCTCGCATTCAGTATAACCGTTGTTAAGTTTGTTTGTAAATAAACTTGTTATTGTTTTTAGCAACGTGTCTCCTTTATCATCTCTTCTCACCTGACGTAGAGCGATTCCGAATCTGAGCTATTCTCCTGCACGCTAAGCAAGGCGTTACGTGGCGGATGAGAAACCATGTTCGTTAATCTGGATGAAGAGTTTAACGAAAAGGAAAAATCATTATTTCCGTAGATTAGCCTAAAACATAATATACCCATAGCGACGGTTAAACAAATTTCCATGCATCAATTATCTGAGGCAGTTTTCCACTTGAACCCCATTTCCGTTGTGTACACATTTTTAGTAGATATAGATAATATTGATTACAGAGCATCTTCAGCCAAATTAATTTTAGAAAATAAATATTAATCAAAGGGCACTATTTATATTCAGAGTTGTTAATCATGTCACTTTTTTAAATAAACAATTCTATTAATATAATTCGTGAATTACCGTTATACGTAATATAGCTACGCAACAGATGCCTACTCCGGTATTAAAAGTGTCGCTCGCCAATAATGTAAAAAACTTAAATATTTTCCTATTTAGACGTGTTTTGCCCCTCCGTGTTGCCAAGTCGCGAACTGTAGTTTACCTTTCATATCACATTATGGTATTATTCATTTTCTTGGCAATCGTATGATATATTATGTCAAATTAAAGTTCATTATCAGATTCAGTGAATGGTGTGCTTGAACATGGGCTAAAACTCACCTTAAAAATCGGTGTAAAAGGTCATTACACATTTTGTTAACTTATACTGTAATATCTCTTATTTGTATTAAGTAATAATATTATCACGCAGGTTTTTATTTCGAAGATCAAAGGAATTATTGAAATGTTTATCGACATGTCAAAGTACCATTTAATTTTGTTTTAAACTCTACTATCAATATTATAAATTTGTTCATTTAAATTGCCGTTTCATTAATAAACTATCATACTTAATTAAAAATGTAAAAAACGTATTTTTCTAAATATGTTTGTGTTAATTTGATACATAAATATTAATAACAAAACTCGATGATTTGAGAGAGTCAAAAAGTCAGCAGAAATATTGTTCAACGTGATAACTTGGCAACACCGACCCGTCCCTAGTTCTGGTTCACCCGCTCGCGAAAGCCGGCGAACATTTTTGGCCCCGTGCAAAAAGCATTGGAAGAAGTATCTGTTGCGTAGCTATATAGATCTGTGGTAATATCATACGTGAATATCCTTTAAAAGATATTTTTCGTGGAATGTTATAAATACCATGCCCTGAAAAGCTATTTCTGAGACCGGGCTCTGCAAGTAACTAGGTATACGGAGTATGGTAGATGTTTCAAATCTAGAAAAAAAACTTCAACATTGTCGAAACCATCAAAAATGATTACTCAGTGTATTTCAGACCCTTATGTTTTTACTGCAAAGTTCCAACTTTGGTGCTGGCTCCCTACGTCTGGGAAAAACAAAAAGTTATTTTTTTTTCAATGGAACACCCTATATATGAATTTATTTTTCGATTCCTCGTAAAATTCTAAGCATATTTTATGTATGATGTTATACCTTTAGAGTTAGTAGTTTCACAGCTATAAACAGTTGAAAATCGGTACTTTGGCTAGTTTTCACCTTGGTAGCAAGGAGATCATTAGAGATGGAGTAAAATGAATTTCACATTCCTATCTTAACTTTCCAAGAGCTATCTGATGGTGCTAACTTATAGTACCTACCGAGGTACCAGATCTGGTGCCCATGGTACCGCCTGCCAGTTAGTACCGTCAGATAGCTCTTGAAAAGTTAAGATAGGAATGTGAAATTTATTTTACTCCATCTCTAATGATCTTCTTGCTACCAAGGTGAAAAGTAGCCAAAGTACAGATTTTCAACTGTTTCTAGCTGTGAAACTACTAACGTTAGAGGTATAACATCATACATAAAATATGCTTAGAATTTTACAAGGAATCGAAAAATAAATTCATATATAGGGTGTTCCATTGAAAAAAAAAATACTTTTTGGTTTTCCCTGTATACTGGTCATTTTTCAACATATTTTTTATGCACAGAAAAAAAGTATTTTTTCTTCAAACGTCAGTAAATCCGTCATTACTCGACTGTGTAGGCGGCAGTGAAGTTTCGTTTTTCCTCCGCCGGAGCTTTACTTTTCACTTTTCCGCCGGCGGAGGTAAAAGTGTTATCATAGCAACATAGATACAATACAAACAAACATCAAAATAAGCGTCAACAACTCAAGAGTTATTAAACTAAAATTTCAATTTATCACTCAATGTGTGACTGCTTTTCTAAAAATCATTAATTTAGGAACAAATTGGTTATTATTTAATCGAACTTACTCAATAACTGCTTATCAATACGGAATTAAAACGCAATCGAAGAAGCAATTTTAAAAATATAATTATTGTTGACAGTGTCCACTGACAGCTTTATGTAACATAAAGCTGTCAGTGGCACTATAGCAACAACCTGAGCCTATTCACCGACACCGCACCGGTCTAAGCCGCCTTGCAAACCCACTTATCTTTAATAATAATTATTATTACTATTAAAAAGAGACTTTTTGCATTAATTTGTCGACATTTGAAGAAAAAACAGCATATTTTATTTGGAGGAAAAGTTACTTTTCATGGCTTGCTCTCTATTACCACGAGCGCGCCATGAAAAGTATTACTTTTCCTCCATATAAAATAATATACTATTTTCTTCAAACGTCAGTAAATCCATCATTACTCGACTGTGTAGGCGGCAGTGAAGTTTCGCTTTTCCTCCGCCGGAGCTTTACTTTTCACTTTTCCGCCGGCGGAGGTAAAAGTGTTGTCATATCAACATAGATACAATACAAACAAACATCAAAATAAGCGTCAACAACTCAAGAGTTATTAAACTAAAATTTGTATTTATCATTCAATTTGTGACTGCATTTCTAAAAATCACTAACTTAGGAACAAATTGGTTATTATTTAATCGAACTTACTCAATAATTGCTTATCATTACGGAATTAAAACGCAATCGAAAACGTAATTTTAAAAAAATAATTATTGTTGACAGTGTCCACTGACAGCTTTATATGACATTATTATAACAACAAACTGAGCCTATTCACCGACACCGCACCGGTCTAAGCCGCCTTGCGAACCCACTTATCTTTAATAATAATTATTATTACTATTAAAAAGCGACGTTTTTGCATTAATTTGTCGATATTTGAAGAAAAAACAGCATATTTTATTTGGAGGAAAAGTTACTTTTCATGGCTTGCTCTCTATTACCAGCCTCACTCCGTTCGGCTGTTAAACACGAGCGCGCCATGAAAAGTATCACTTTTCCTCCATATAAAATAATATACTATTTTTTTTAGTTTTTCACTTGCCGTGAAGTGCATTTCATTAGACTTTTTTGAAGGCCCTTATATGATGAACTAATACACACTAAATTTCATTATTTTATAAGAAGCCAGTTAAAAGTTATTTAGAAGAAACTTCGTAAAATCGTTAAAAATTAAACACACTTCTGACAGATACCGCAAAGAAACTACTAGTAATTATTATTACAAGAAAATTATAACAATGATTCGACTGATATAAATACTTAGAAATAAACAATGGAAACCTTACTTATTTCAAAGTCTTAGAAATGAAAAAAAAAATACTTTCTGAAAAAATACCTATTAAAACAACAAATTTAATTTGAAACTTGATGTTTTTTAGTCACATGCTGAAACAGTCATACTGCCAAGCAGTATCCTAAATAATTATAAAATTTACTTTTTACATTACAAGTTAATACGTAGAGAATTGATTGCATGCCCTTGAAATTTAAATTGTTTGGTGAGATAGCTGGCTAATTTGTAGTGGTGTTTGGACATATTATTCCCTTATTTCCCTTAAATTGTGCGCTGTATAACCGTCCATTTGAAGCAAATATTATTATTCTCAGCAGCAATCTTTTCTATTGCAGGCCCAATTTCATTATCTAAAGATTTCAAAAAAGTTTCTGTTCTCAAATTTTGTTTGCGGTTCAGATCTCTTCACCTTCCTTCAATTCCTTATGTTTTCGATATTTATACGAAAGATATTTATCCTTCTTTAATTTAAGCAGTGATGTGGTGTGACGTCTTCCTACAATTTTGCTGAGAAGCCCGGTGCTAGTTCCTTTATTTTCCTTTTATATGGCATAACATTTTTAGTTTGCATCATCTTCTTAAGCTCTAATATGAACTACATCATTATTGTCCTCTAAGTAGTTACATTTATTAATTACAGTACCTTTACTCTAAAAATTACCAGCATTATAATGAGCTTCTGATTTGCTTAGAATGAATCTGTCAGGAAAATGTTGGACACACTCCTAGAACTATTTTCCATGTAGTATTATTCAATCATTGCTATTTCTTCCTATTTTTTTGTTCAATAGAAACTAAAATGATTATTAAAATTTGATATGATATTATAATTATTACTAGTAGTTTCATTGGAGTGTGTATGAGATTTGTATTTAGTTTTTAACGGTTTTAAAAAGAGTTTATTTTTCTAAATAAATTTAAGTGGCCAATTAAAAAGTTATGAAATTGAGCGTTTGAGGTCGTCATCAAGGACTTTCAAAAAAGTTTAATACATTTCTGTTTTGAAATAAATAGAGGACCCAATATTTGAAGGTACATACCAAAAATAACTAGCGATTCCGGCGATGCACTCACCGGTATACGTTCCAATAAGAGCTCAGCTCACAATTGCGATTTCTATCTATTTTTTATTGAATTTATCATGACATAAAAAATAAAGAGACTGTTGAAACTTTAATAATTTTCAAAAAATTATTCAACTCAGCAGCAAAGCAGATTGACTGCCGCTGGCTACGCTCGGCTAAGAACTATCAGCTGCAGCAGTCAATTTACTATTTTACTGCCTCTTGTTTTTCCCGACAAATAGCAAGATTCTATTTGATTTAATTGATCGTTCTCTCATGATAAATGTGACAGGTCTATCAATTTTCGAACATGACAACAATGTTTTCAATAAATGAATCTAATTGAAAACTGTTCTTTTACTGAAAAGTATTTTGTAGCAGCTCGCGAAAAATGAAGAACTAAGTATCTTCAAGTTTAATTCAAAATTTTATTATTTGAAGAAAAAACAGCGTGTATTATTCAGAGTAAAAGCCACAAAAATTACTGGTCGGTATAAACAATTAATTCTTTAAATTATTTATCACCGTAAAGAAGAGGGCGGCAATTAACTTTATAATTAACCACTTTAATTAGTGGACTGTATCAAAATAGGTTGGTGGGGTTTTATTCATAGGGTGTGAATTCAAACATGTATTTTAGGTATTATGTACTTTAATATGGATGATTTAATTTGCATTAAATATTATTAATATATACAATGATTTCAAACTACTCTTAGGCATTCATCCTTTCATACATAAAACTAAACCGGTACTGCAGATAATGTTAACTATTACTGAATGTCTAACAAAATTTCTTGCTTATTTGAATCTACCATGAACTTCTCTCTTTACTGAATTTAATCAACTTTATTTCACCTAAATGCTTTTCGTTCACACAAAATACCTTGTTACTTTACGTTTACATCTTCTTCAATTCTCACAACTTAACTTCACCAGGGATGTAAGACTTCGAACATTTGATTCAAATCTCGAGTACAAGAATGGATTTGTCTACTACAAATTTCCAACTGCCATTTTACCTTCGATCTTCAACAGGAGAGAAGCCACGAGTTGTAATGTTTCGAGAAAACGCGTTAAAACGCCCAAAGAGTCCTTAATTTAGCGTTGAAAAAAGGGAACACAGAGAACAGCAGATATTTTCTAAATATCTGTGCAAACAAATGAGAAAAACTACTAAATATTTTGGCGTCAAAAAGGGCTACGACTGGGTAGATGTTTTTGGCGCCAAACTCAAGCAGCAAGCAGAGCGATGACTCGACCATTGCTTCACGAGTGAGTGTTTGTAAGGCACTAAATACTAAAATCTATAGTGGCAGGGGACTAAAACTATTTTCATCAATGAAAAAAAGTGGAGTGCATTTCATTAGACTTTTTTGAAGGCCCATATATGATGGACTCACACAGTCCGGAATTCGTTCCTATAATAGTAATCAACAGCTCAACTCACAGCTGCGATTTCTATGGAATTTTATTAAATTTGTCATGACATAAAAATAAAGAGACCCTGGAAATTTTAATAATATTCAAAATGAATTTAAAGGATCACCGAAAAAAATTATTCAACTCAGCAGCAAAGTAGATTGACGGCCGCTGACTACGCTAGGCCAAGAACTATCAGCTGCGGCAGCAAATCTACTATTTTACTGTCGCTAATTTATCCAGACAAATAGCAAGATTATTTTCTTTTAATTGGCCAATCTGTCGTGTTAAATATTAAATGTGATATGCCAGTCAGTTTTCGAGCATGATGACAATATTTCCAATAAATAAATCAAATTAAATTGACTCTTGATAACTGTTTTACTAAAAATTATTTTACAGCAGCTCGGGAAATATAAAGAACTAAGTATCTACAGGTCTAATATTTTATGATTTGAAGAAAAAATAGCGTGCATTATTCAGAGCCACAAAATTACCATTTTTACGCCTAGTAATACATTATACTATTGTTAATTTAAATAGTATCGAAAATTATAGTTATTGGATAGTTGGATTTGTTTTGCTAAAAATAATAAAATTAGAAGGGTGCTCAAAATTCAATTTACAATTTCCGCTTGGTATACACGGTGCCCCATATAAGAATGCACACTACAGGGATCTCGGAAACCAGAAGAGATACAAAGATGATTAAATTTGAGAAAAGGCGTGCCTTGCTGAATCCTACAATGTCATGCTTTGGAATCTAAAAAAATCCGATTACTTCCGAAGATATTTGGGAAAACCCGAATATTCCCGATTTCGTTTTTATTTATTTCTGACTTTATTTCAAAAGACATAACAATGCAAATTTCACATTCCCATTGCCACTTTTCCTGCTCTTCAAGTTGATGTTGTTAAATTTTCAATCTGACGTTTCGTTTCTTTGCAACCATCATCAACTTTGTTTTTCAAATAGTCGAAAAAATTGGTTTTATTCCTAAAAAACACAAATTTTTTTCCTAAATCCAACGACATATCGCTCCTTACATTTATCCTACGTTTCGGCTGAAAAAAACCATCATCAATGTTATTTAATGATGATAACGAAGGAACGAAACGTGGGATCAAAAATCTAATTACATCATTAAGTAGAGGACAAAAATTGGCATAGGAACGTGAATTTTATTGTGATCTATCCTCTTCATTAAAATCTGAAAAAAAATAATTATATTTTAAATTTCAAGAATTCGTAGATTGCAATTATTAATTTTTTTAAGGCTTTAATAAAGAATTGTTAAAAATAAAATTCACATTCTTATGTCATTTTGCCTCCTCTACATGATGACGTAATTAGATTTTTGATCCGACGTTTCGTTTCTTCGTTATCATCATCAAATACCATTGATGATGGTTTTTTTTATCCTAAACGTCGGATAAATGTAAATAGCGATATGTTGTTGAATTTAGGATTGAAATTAGAGTTTTTAGGAATAAAATAAATTTTTTCGACAAAGTTGATGATGGTTGGTAAGAAACGAAACGTCAGATTGAAAATGTAATAACACCCACTTGAAGAGCAGGAAAAGTGACAATGGGAAAGTGAAATTTGTATTGTCATATATTTTCAAATAAAGTCAGAAAAAAATAAAAACGAAATCGAGAAAATTCGGTTTTTCTCAAATATCTTCGGAAGTAATCGGATCTTTTTACATTTCGAAGCATGACGTTGTAGGGTTCAGCAAGGCACACCTTTTCTCTAATTTAATCATCTTTGTACCTCTTCTGGTTTGCGAGATCCCTGTACTGTGCATTCTTATATGGGACACCGTGTATAAAAGCTGAACCGGAAGTTATATAATATATAAAAATGTGATAACTATCTTAGTTTAATCTACACCGATTAGAAGTTACAGGACCTGAAAGTACAACATTCATCCAATGCTATATGCTGGGAAATAAGTTATTTTTGGCATAAGCTGATAATGACAAAAGGCGCTTATAATTTTGCAGTAGAGTCCATAAATGCAAGAATATTATAGGGTGTTCCTTTGTTTGTTGAATCTTAAAACACCTTAAATAAAATCTGAAACCCTGTAATTGATTAGGTAAAAAACATATATTATTATATTTTTTGCTAAACATAATAAAATTAAATAGGTGATAAATATCCAACCAATGACCCTGTGGAGAACATTTGCATCAGGCTAGATTTGTTCAATATACTGCAAAATATTTAGCTTATCTATTTTTGCATTTTATGGATGTTATAAACACTTTCTCGACTACCACTATTGAATACTAATTCATTGGTTCATTTTCCATAAAATATAATGGTTTCGGTCGATAACCTTCTCTATTGCAAGCAAGAATAATTTTTTTTCATATGAATTCTAAATATTATTTACATTATAAAACTATAAAAAGTCATCAAATTCAAATAGGTAACACATCTAAAACAAAAACATTCTTTAAAAAGGTTCTCAAACAAGAAAATTTGTTATTCAAACAAATGCACGAAGAAACATATGTTTATGATGCACTCAACATGTTAAAAGGATATTCACCTACATGCATTTTGTCTAAATACCTAGAAGTAAGTGGGGCATCCACGTGCAAAACGCAGCCACGTATATGACACACTTGCTAGTTTGATTCGTTGGTTTAAATAATACTCAGTGAAATATATTCTTATGACTATTGGGTTGTGCACCTTTTAACAAGCGTATTTTGCTGGATACGCAAAATTTGTGTTTCTGTACAATTCTCCAATATTATTTCCTTTACAGTGCTGTGTCATGTATTTATTTTTTTTACTTTATTTTAACAGTTGCTTACAAGTCAACAATACGGCTAAAATATTCACTAATAACTGCAATAATGAACTAAGTGAAATAATAATGCCCAAATCACTGAGTTTATGTTTATATAATTCAGAATGGTGAACCAAAATGTTCATTGTTGCGAGTCACATCCGTGTTATAGGATGGTGCAGTTATGTATATTTTAGACAGAAATATCACATCAACTAAATGTTTATTTACTCTCTTGTAAAAGACAAAACTTGTATCTGCGTTTTTAAAATAGATCGCAAGACTATAATTTTCACATATTATGACCTACGATCATATATTATGCACTCCTATTTCTTTAAGATCAACATGACGTACGATCTCGTTTTGTACGCGTTCTATTGTGTACCTCAAATACTCATGACATAGATTTCTCACAAATGACATTCAAGTGTTTCAAGCATTAATTTGTAAATGCTCTGATTACGAAGCTATACACTTTATAAGATATATAAGTTATATCAATTATAAACAAAGTAATTTTGAAATTTCTGTACAAAACGCTTACACAAATTCTTGAGGCTACAATTTGGGCATATCGCCCAATCTACCTTAGTACAAAAGTTTCAAATTTTCGAAATACAGAATGTCAAATTTATTATTATTTAAAACTTTTTTGTAAATATTTTTTATAATAATAGGATGATTTGCATGACATTTGGTACTTAGAGGTTCTTAGGATACCCGTACGTTATACTAACGCAGAAATGAGCCATATGATATAGGGTTTCCGGTTATTGTCACGGAAATGTTACAGTCGGTGAGAGTATACAGAGGAAAATTTCCATACAGACGCCTTCCAAACCATCAAATATTTCATGCTATTGGAATGCGTCTTTAAGCAACCGGTAGTTTTTCTCCTACAAAACTGTTGATTATGGGCAGACGCTGAACACCGGAGGTTCAGGAAGAAGTTTTAGGACGAATTTAAAAAGATCCGAGTATGAGCACCAGAAACCTAGGTTTGCAGATTGAAGCTTGTAAATACAGTCAATTGAACTTTAAAAGCTGTAGCATTCATTTCACCTCCGGATGATATAAGAGCCTTTAACTTTCGACCTGGAATCGTCGATTCATTAAGAGCCGAAATTTAATTTATCCATGAGTGTTATTTTGCAAGAAAGGTATGATAAATCTACATAATGAACATGTTACTGTTGATTATTAACGTCAATATAAAATTATCGCTTTGACATCTTACCATCTGATTTAAATGGTTTAAATAGCCTGAAACATCTAGGAAATTTCCCAAATTTACTGAGTAATCTTCCACCGGCTACTAGCCAAAATATGTGGTTCATGAACGACGGTGCACCCCCCACACTTCATATTAAATATTAGAAATCATTTTTTGAGTACATGAGACAGAGGTTATGTTGACCATTTACTTAGAGTTTTAAGTAACAATGTATTAAAAATTTTCCATTTTTATTTTGACTTGTGTGTGCTATTCCTTTTGCTTTTTGCCAGTTCATTCTTATCACTGTTAGTTCATTGTCACGTAAATTAAATATGCTCCAAATTTTTTTGACCAGTCCTAAACCTGGATAAAGTGTGAGTAGAGTGTTCAACTCTCTCTTTAAATTTAATCTTTATGTACAAGAGGACGGAGGAAATTTTGAAAATTTACCTAATGCTTAATTAAACAATTTATAATATGAAATATCGCTCTTGGTTTGTTTTGACTTGTGTGTGTTATTCCTTTTGATTTATGCCAGTTGATTTTTATTTATCACTTCGTCTGTTGTTATGTAAATTAAAGATGCTCCAGTTTCTTGGACCATTCCTAAACCTGGGTAAAGGATGAGAGAGTGTGCTGCATCGTCACTACTAATAAAAAATATTATTAAACGATTTCATCTGACGAACTTTTATAGTTTAATTTTAAAATGTATTATCTGATATCTAAATTTTTCGCTATAGTCTTACCTTACACTAAGGAATAAATGAGCGATATGATATAGGTTTAGGGTTATTGCCAAGGAAATGATAGAGAATCGGTGAAAGTACACCGAAGGAGATTTCCAAATAGCCGCGTATCAAACCACCAAACATTTGCTGCTATTGAAAGGCGCCATTGAGCAACTGGTAGTTTTGATCCTGCAATTGTTGATCATAGGCTTAATCCAAAGAGCTGAACACCGGACGTTCAGAAAGACATTTTGGGAATTTTAAGAATATCCGACTGTGAGCATCAGACACCTAGTTGTGAAGCTAAAAGTTAAAATTTTATTTACCAATGGATGTTTTTTTGCAAGAAGGAGTGTGATAATTTACATAATTAGCCTGTTCATGCTGACGAAAATCCGCATGCAATTAGGGTTTTTGATTATCAACATCAATTCATATTACTATTGGAAATCATGTAAATGAGAATTTTCAAAATCGAAGGATCGGCAGAGGAAAAGATGTGCCTGTAAATCGGACACTTCGCTCACCGGATTTAATGCGTATGGGTTATATTTTATAGAGAACTATAGACCTATAATAATAATAATAATAATAAAAATAATAATAATAATAATAATAATAATAATAATAATAATAATAATAATAATAGGGGGGTAAATGGGGTAGTGATGCGCAACACATGAGGGTGACTTCGGTCAACTTCACTTAGCCTCTCCTACTCAATTCCTACTCGCACCTCCAAGTTGGAGCCCCCCGGGCACAGTATGGGCTGACGCGAGAGGGAGCATGTCCACACCGGTACAATGGGTCAGCACCCCTTTGGACTGAGGATCGTTTTTAAGCTATGGAGAACCAAAACCTAGCCTCGGATGTGCCGACAGTACGGGCTTCTGTTGACACGGGACAAGACAGCCCCGTGCGTGGAACGACGAATCTGGCGGCGTCATCACGTTTAAGGAATCCGCTGGGCCCGGCAAGTCAAGGACCAGGTGAGAATGGTTTGGATGATGTTCAACAGAATCCCGCCTATCCCACCAATCAACCAACAAACACAGGGCGTATGCGTTGGACTACACAATTGAACATGAGCCTAATGTACGCATACTACAGAGTCACAAAGATCGAGACAGACCTCACTTTGTACCGAGGAAGGCTACAACAACTATGGCACCAACTACACCCAGATATACCAAGAACAGAACAAGGTTTGGCCAGTCAGGTGAACTCAATAATCAGAAGACAAGCACTCTCCAATGCGGAGTTGGATGCCATCAAAGCAAGGTTAAGAAAAGAAATCAGACCATCTGATGAGAGAGCTGAAGGGCAAGAAGACGGGAATCAAGGGGAAGATCAAAACAATGAAATACAAAATGATAACATAGAAAATGAAGGTGTGGCAGCAGGTGAAGAACAGACAGGTAGTGAAGAGGAAGCGGAAAACAGGAAGGCGATACTGAGATCAGAAATGCAGAGCAACTTAATGAAATATAATGGTATTCCAATAGAAAATCGCCCAAAAATCCTGAAATTAATATGCAATAAGAATATCTTAAGCACAACAAGATGTGTGAATACCATATTAGGAGAAATAACGAATACAATAACTAGTATTGAGGATACTTACCACTTTCTCTATGCGGCTGCAAAGACTGTCTGTGAGGCACACGGAGTAGACCTGGAAAAAAGTAAAAACAAAATTAATCAAAAGGGAAGAACACCAAGAGAAACGGACTGTCCCCCATGGCGACGAAGGATAGAGACCAACATAAATAAGACAAGAACGAAATTGGGTATACTCACCGAGTTCATAAAATACCAGGGAAGACCGTCAGTCCGGGTAAGCAAGAAAGCGGAAAAAATACTTAAGGATGCCAAAATTTCAATAAATACTCCAAATTACCAGCAGGAAATCCACCTATTTTGTGACCGATTAAAACAAAAGGTGGCTGTCCTAGGTGCACGCATAAGGAGATACAATCAGGCTAAAAAGAAGCGAGATCAATTAAAGTTATTCGAACAAAACCAAAAGCAGTTTTACCGAAATCTTGAAAACCAGAATATAAACTGCTCTACCTGCCCGAGTGAAACCGATATGCTTAATTACTGGAATGGTATCTGGGGAAAGACAGAAAGACATGAAAATTCATACTGGCTGGAAGAAGAAAAACGAAGAACTCGTCAACTAGAGGATATGCCAGACATCACCTTTTCAAAAGCCTGTATAGCAAACGCAATCAACAAAGCACCGAACTGGAAGGCTCCAGGGCCTGACGGAATCCATAACTTCTGGTTGAAGGAATTTACAGCAATCCACGGGATCATGGCTAAGCAATTCCAGGAGATTCTTGAACACCCTGAGAAGCTTCCAAAAATGATGTGCGGAGGAGTAACATATATGCTACCGAAAAAGGAAAATGCAGCAAACCCCCAAGACTATCGCCCAATAACATGTTTATCAAATATTTACAAACTGCTGACAAACCTCCTGTGTACCAAAATAACAGAACATCTGGATAAACACCATGTTGTGGCCACAGAACAAAATGGATGTAGAGCAGGATCAAAGGGAAGTAAAGAGCTTCTAATAATAGACAATGTAGTAGGGAAACAGGCAAAAAATAAACTGAGAAACCTATCGGTAGCCTGGATAGATTATAAGAAAGCGTATGACTCAGTCCCTCATTCATGGCTGACAGAGGTACTCAGACTGTATAAAATCAATTATAAAATAGTTAACCTACTACAGCAAGCCATGGCAGATTGGAACACAACACTGATAGTTAAGGGCGATGAACTCTCTTATAAATCGGCGCCAGTCCAAATAAAAACCGGCATTTACCAGGGTGACAGCCTAAGCCCGATATGGTTTTGTTTGGCGTTGAACCCGTTAAGTAGCATGCTAAAAAACAGCCCGTATGGATATAAAATCCCAAACAGAAATGAGACGCGTCTATCCCATTTAATGTACATGGACGACCTAAAAATATACGCCACTAGTAAAGACCAATTACAAAGTATGCTGGAAATGGTGTCAAGATTCAGTAAGGACATTAAAATGGAGTTCGGTCTCACCAAATGCGCTACATTACACCTAAAAAGAGGAAAATGCACAGCCTTACCGAACCTGCGACTATTAGATGACACGGAAATTGAAACTCTAAGTGCCCCAGCTTACAAATATTTAGGAATGCTCCAAACTGGGCACATTCAAGATAAAGCAATGAGAGCGAAAACAAGAGATCTCTATCTCAAGCGTGTAAAAGCAGTGGCTAAGACATACTTACCAGCTAAACATAAGATTCAAGCCATTAATGCTTGGGCTGTGCCTATCCTGACTTACACTTATGGCGTTATAAAATGGTCAAACACAGACTTACAGGAATTGGACAGGTCCACCAGACGAATGCTCACCCAGCATAGAATGCTCCATCCTTCTTCTTCGACCTCTAGATTATACCTACCGAGAACCAATGGAGGACGCGGACTGCTGAACGTTGAGAGCACCTGCAATAAAGAAAAATATAAATTAGCAAACTATTTTAGAAATAAAGATACTGCACTCCATCAAGCGGTCGTAAGTATTGATTTGGCATATTCACCAATAAACCTAGCGCAGGACCTTGAAGAGCTGACCATCCCCACAGCCCAACAGACTTTAGCAGAAATTAAGGGAATGAGTCTGCATGGAAGATATTTTAATGACTTGGAAACCGACAGTGTAGATAAAGAAGCTTCTTTGAGTTATCTTAACACAGGCTCATTAACAGGAGAAACAGAAGGCTTTATCTGCGCTATACAAGAACAGGTAGTAAGTACTAGAGCGTACAGGAAAAATATACTTAAAGAAAACATGACGTCGGATAAATGCAGACTTTGTCAGAAAACCGCTGAATCAATACAGCATATAAGCTCGGGATGCTCCATGTTGGCGCCAACTGATTATACAGAGAGACATAACAACATAGCCTCCATCCTCCATTCGCACATAGCAAAAAACGCAAACTTGATAAGCGAAGTAAAACCTTATTATAAAAGTCATCCGCCACCCCTGCTTGAAAACAATAACTGCAAATTATATTGGGATGTTCAAATGGAAACAGATCGACCAGTCACACACAATAAACCGGACATTATATGGATTATAACAAAGGAAAGGAAAGCCACCATAATAGATATTGCAGTCCCCCTAGACCAGAATATCCAGAAAACGTTCAGTGAAAAACTACTGAAATATCAGGACTTGGCATACGATCTAAAGAACACCTATCAACTAAAAGAAGTAGTGATACTTCCCTTCGTGATCTCTTGCAATGGAATTGTTCACAAAGAGTTCCGAAACAACTTAAAAAAAACTCGACATTGGAGAGCACACTGTAGAGCAATGTGTTAAAGCGGCGATTCTTGGGACAGTGAGAGTGGTCAGAAAGACTCTCAATAAGCCTTGAACAAATATGTTCCGGCATAGAGACAATACCGAATCAATCGAGAATTAAATAAAAAAAAATAATAATAATAATAATAATAATAATAATATCTTTATTTTTACATTACAAAAAATTACAGATTTAGAAAATAATAATCTTACATTGATTAAATTCCTGTAATATAAAAAAAGGCGAAATTTAGTAGTAGACCTTCCGTGATGGTTGGTCCACTCTGCTTACTCAACCGCAATAGAGTCTAATTAAATAAAGTTTTTCAGTATGGCGTAGTATGCTAATAGATTTAATACAATAAAATAAGTCTCAATGTTACAGGCAATTACATAACTATGAACTGTAATATTATCATTTACAGGTATAATTTGCTGGCAGCATAAAAAAATTACAACACGTCTCTTGTTTTTATGTGTTATTTTGATTTTTAAGATAGTATTCAAAAATATGAGGACCAAATTTTTTAGGATCCATTGATTTTAAAGCATTTGGTAGGGAATTGAATGTATTTGCTATTCTATATGTAAAACTTCTTTCAAAAAGCGTTGTTTTATGCATAGCTGGTGTTATTATGTCTCTAGAGCGAATATGTACAGGGTGTCCCATTTTCGATGATATTACGGGGTATCTCACTTACGAGTAAAGATAGAGAGTTGCGGTTTTCGCAATACTGTGCTACTTTTTTGTGAAAAGAACGATGGTATAAACAAAATTTTCATAGCACGCTTCATTTCTGAGATACAGGGCGAAATTGAAAATAATGCATTTTGGGACCCCCCTCGTATCTCCGTTATCCTTTAACATATCGTAAAGCTAAAAACTTGCTCTTATATACTTTTTTACGTAGAACCCAGTGGCGTAGTCAGATTTTTGCTGTGAGCTGTCAATTTTTAGCTATAAATCAAACTTATGTTTTTTTAAATAGAACACCCTGCATATTTTTCTTTCGTTTGAATGGAAATTTTATAAGCTTTTCAAAAATATATAATACATGATATGTATTTTAAATAATAAGCCTAAAATTCATAATTTCACAAAACGTATCTCTATACGACACTCTTGATGAGTATAGTATAAGCATTATCTTTTAAACAACGTTACAAGTATTAGTAGGCAGAGATTATCAGAGCAATGGAATGATAATTTTTTTATTGGCAAGACCTGTCAGTGGCAAAATTTATATTTTCTGTGTAATATTGTATTTTTTACGATGGCTGAAAACGAAAATTATGAATATTTTGAAAAACATGACATGTTAGTCTGCTTTATACAGAGCAATGAAAACTCCCGTGAAGCTTCTCAACTATTATTCAATATGTTTGTTTGGATATTTATTTACCGTTTGACTTACTTGGGTTTATTTTTTATTTAAGTATCATTTTAATTTATGGATATTCTGAAACAAGACAACCTGGTAATTTAATGTTTTCCGGAATAAAGAGAACATGGAACGTTTATCTGGCCCCTACCAAAAACGCATAATAAGGAAAATCGCGATAAGGGCGGAGGCAACGTTTCTTGTTCTACCAATTTTTTTCTTTATTCCGGAAAACATTAAAAGATCAGGATGCCTTCTTTCGGAATATCTATAAATTAAAATGATACTTAAAAAAATAAACCCAAATAAGTCGAAAGGTAAATAAATATTCAAACAAACTTATTGGAATATAGCTGAGAAGCTTCATGGAAGTTTTCATTGCTCTGTATAAAGCAGACTAACATGTCATATTTTTCAAAATATTGATAATTTTCATTTTGAGCCATCGTAAAAAATACAATATTACGCAGAAAATATAAATTTTGCCACTGAAAGGTCTTGTCAATAAAAAAATACCATTCCATTGTTCTTAATAGTCTCTGCCTGCTAATACTTATACCGTTGTTTAAAAGACATTGCTTATACTATACTCATCAAGAGTGTCGTATAGAGACACATTTTGTGACATTATGGATTTTAGGCTTATTATTTAAAATACATATCATGTATTATATATTTTTATAAAGCTTATAAAATTTCCATACAAACGAAAGAAAAATATACAGGGTGATACATTAAAAAAAATACAAGAGTGGCGTATCGAGACACATTTTTTGAAATTATGAATTTTAGGCTTATTATTTAAAATCCATATAATCGTATCGAGACACATTTTTTGAAATTATGAATTTTAAGCCTATTATTTAAAATACATATAATGTGTTATATATTTTTATAAAGCTTATAACATTTCCAATCAACCGAAGGAAAAATATACAGGGTGTTCCATTTAAAAAAACATAAGTTTGATTTATAGCTAAAAATTGACAGCTCACAGCAAAAATCTGATCACGCCACTGGATTCTACGTCAAAAACTATATAAGAGCAATTTTTTAGCATCGCGATATGTTAAAGGGTAACGGAGATACGAGGGGGGTCCCAAAATGCATTATTTTCATTTTCGCCCTGTATCTCAGAAACGAAGCGGACTATGAAAATTTTGTTTATACCATCGTTCTTTTCACAAAAAAGTAGCAACGTATTGCGAAAACCGCAACTCTCTATCTTTACTCGTAAGTGAGATACCCCGTAATATCATCGAAAATGGGACACCCTGTACATTGTGCACATTGGAACGAAATATAATTTTTTTACACAAATAAATGGGAGTTTTAAAGGAGATAATTCTGTGATAGAAACATACTGAATGAGCCTTTCTCCAGGTCTCCATACTCAACCATTTTGCCTCATTTAATTTATAAGAAATTCTTTCATACTTACGAATTCCGTAAATAAGCCTTAGGCAAGAATTTTGCACTTTTTGAATTCTGTTTTTCTGCAACTGAGTTAAACAGCTACCGTAAACAACATCTGCATGATTGAATATAGAGAGCACAAGCGAATCGCACAACATCCTCCTTGGTTTCTATAGGCTCCGAAGAAGAATAATTATAGGCACGTTAGAGTAAGATGCAGAGATGATGAAAGGGGTGCAGTTTAGCATTCTCCGTAGAATTAATTTTTGTGCATACGAAAACGGAGGTCATTTTGAATATTTACTTAGAGCTTTATAGAACAATTTAAAGAATACATTTGATGTCTTGGTTTGTTTTGACTTGTATGTTATTATTATTGCTTTTGTCTAGTTTATTCTTATTAGTGTTAGCTTGTTGTTATATAAATTAAATATGTTCCAAGTTTCTTAGGCTAGTCCTAACGTTGTTATTTAGAAACGTCTTTGAACAACTGGTAGTTTTGGTCCTACAATGGGCAATTATTGACAAAATCGTAAGAGTTTCAGGAGGTTCAGGAAAAAATAGAAAACCGAATTTAAGATCTGAAGCTGAGCATCTGACACGTAGATTTTAAGCTTGGAGTTTATAAAGTTATAGCAAATCCATATTAAGAGAACAACTGTTGCATTGATTTCATCACGAGACAGTACTAGACTTATCTCTCGTCCTGGAATGAGAATAGGCTCCTGTCGATTCATTAATGAACGGAGAGCACATGATGAAAATTGCTATTAAATTTTATTTACCGATGGGTGTTGTTTTACAAGAAGTGGGATGTCAAATTTACATAATATACATGTTAATGTTGATGAAAATCCGCAATTATCAACGCCAATTTAAAATTAACGTATTGACAGGAATTCTGCCATTTTGCTATATGGTTTAAATAACCTGGACCGTCTAGTAAATCTACCAAATATATGTGGTTTATGAATGATGGTGCACCCTCATACTTTATATTAGATATTAGAAAACGTTCAAATGAGAATTTTCAAAATCAATGGATCGGCAGAGGAAATGATGCGTCTCTAAATTGGCCACTCCGCTCATATGATTTAATGCCTATGGATTAGTTCTTATGAGGCACGAATACAAAGTTCCGCAAACATTTTACGGTTAAATACAGAGATGATGGAAAGCGGACAGTTCAACTTTCTCGATGGAATAATTTTCTTTGTACATTTACTTGAGGTTATATGGAACAATTTATACTATAAATTCGCGATTTTGGTTTGTTACTGACTTATCTGTGTTCCTATTCCTTTTTTCTAGTTCATTCTTATCACTGTTAGCTCTCTGTTATGTAAATTAAACATGCTTCAAGTTTCTTGGACCAATCCTAAATCTACATAAGTGTAAAGCTACGACGAGTACACGTAATAAAACATTAAAATTCCGTCATCTCAGAAACGGCTGCTCAAAGCGGTATCTACTTGATATACTTTTTTTGGGCCAAAGAGACATACGACTAAACATTTTTAACTTAAAATTCAAAAATCAGAAATGCACATCGAAACTGTGTCCAAACCTTGATTTCTCATCCTAAAAAAATTCTAGGTGCTAATTTTCATGCAAATCATGATTAAAAATAATTACTTTGGCCCCTCTGTTTGGAAACTATCAGCTTTTTTACTGAAGGAAATGGAGCTAGATCCTTATACTTTCAACCTCAAGAATTGGTGCTAGCGTTTTGTACGGAAGCCAAAAAGTATCGAATGTGCAAAGTATCGAAAATCCCGAGCGGACCCGAAGCCTTCGACAAAATGATTCTTTTCTTGATTTTGGGTATGTCTTGGGCTAGATTGGGTTAGCAACGTTTAGTTTGTTTTTCATGAGCCCTCGTAGCGAGCGAAGCGAGCGGAGGGCCATACGAAAAGTGAAATAACGTTTTCGAAACTTTGCACATTCGATACTTTGCTCCCATCTCCTTTCAGAGATGCTTTGTATACATCAGACGTTAATTTGGTGTCAAATATCATACTTAGATCTTTTATATTATCTATTCGTGCCGATGAAATATCTTGCATATCAGATGGAAAAGCTATTGCAATTATTTGGTTTGTAGTATAAGAAAGGACAGAGATCATCTGAGTCTATATCGTTTTGCCGGATCATAAAGTAGTCGAATTGTTTTATTTGATATTACAGTTTAAAACCATTTTCAGACACTAAACATGAGGAATGTTAGATTATTCAATCTTGAATAGTTTAATATTCTAAGACTTACTTTAACTAAAAATTATTTTTAATGTAACAGCAATTCATATTCAGCTAGAATATATTGGAGCTCAGTCTCTTAGATGGTCTCATAATTTCATGCAAAAAGCATGTGGAATTTAAATAGCTATCACTGATTTTATCTGCCTAGGGAAGCTACTTCTTCTTATTATTATTTTAGCTCTACAACCCAGGGTGGATCTTGGCTGAATGCACTACACTGCTTCCAACTTGCACGCTTCTCCATTAAAAGCGCATCGAACGGTATATCCATCGCGGACAGGTCTGCTTTGATGTTGTCCCTTCATCGCCTACGTAGTTTTTCTGGAGGCCGCTTTCCTGTTGACCTGTTGGCACTTCTTCCCAGGCCAGTTTAACCAGTCTGTCATTTGGGAGTCTATGCACATTACCCGCCCATCTGAGGCGCTGGGACTTTATGTCTTGTATGTACAATATCGGTGTAGTTGTAAATTGCTTTTATTTCATCGTTCATCTTGATGCGGTATTGGTTTGTAGTCGGGACAAAGGACGGACCAAAAATCTTCCTTAACACCTTCCGTTCAAAACCTCTGAGCTTTTCTTCATTGGCTTTTGTCATAGTCCATGTCTCACATCCACATGTGAGTACCGGTCTAATGACTTGATTTTGACTTGAGTAGGTTATTTAAGGAATACATACATCTGTTGGCTGTCTATTTTCTTCCCATTATCTCCTCCGTGATATCGTTATCTTCAGTGATGGTTGCCCCTAGGTATTTGAAACGGTCTACTCTTTCGAAGTTGTAGGTATCTACTATTACGGTTTGTCCTATTCTCTCTCCGCCTATAGCCAATTATGCATAGGTACATTAATATAGTGTCACAATTAGAGACAAGCCTCATTTGGCTAAATAATGTCGTACAGCTCCATAAAAATTTAATTGAGTAAGACAGTTCTATTCAGATTTTCATAGCTTTCCAGCATTTTTCGAAACAAGTGCAACGGTCCGAAAATGAGGATATATCTAATTACTAGTTAAAAGTAAAATTTTATTTATTTTTTAAACATGAATTTATTTTCATTTACCATTTTCGAATGTCGACCGATCAGGAGTCATAAGATTTGTTTTAATATTAATTAAATTTCAAAATGAAATAACACATAAGAATGATAATATCATATATTGTCATAGTATATCGTATAATAATAGTCCTCCCATTGATTACCATTAAAACGAAAAAATGTTCATCCTGGTTGGTTTGGCCATTTGTTTTGATGAACTTTTACTTCAATGTCCCTTGAAAAGGAGGAAGAGGGCCACATACGTGCTTGCTTTGTCTGGAAATATTTAAAGTTGAGGGGGTTTCAGGAGCTAAACCTTCAATTACGCTTTGAGAGCACTCGTACCCTTGTTTAATACTTTTGTCCTTGAATAGTTTTAAATTGTTTGTGTGGATATGAGAGATCCTAATTCCAGTACTTTTATATCTCTTTCTTGGAGCAAGAGGACGTATTATTGATCAAGCTTCTGAACGGTTTGTTCTTGCTCACTGTTTCATTTCAATTTGTGTCAGTATATTTTTTCATTATCTTTAGTTTAAGTTTTCTCCCATTTCTTCCTTGCGTTCCTTTAGCTTTCCTAGAAGAAACAGGGTTGATTAGAGCTTTCAAAAGTGTAAAAAGGGAAGAAACCGACCAAATACAAATCATTCGAAAGACTAACTTTCCATTCTCCTAATTTTTAAAGCATAGTTTAAGTTAATTGTGGCTATGTACCATCATAAAATGCGACATTATTTAGGTTTTTGTCAATTTTATTTAATGCATCAACATTCAATAAAACAGGTTTTATTTTGGGTCTGACATTTCAGAATCATATTAATTAACATGTAATGATTTGAAGTTTTGTTCTGCGTCTGTCGTAAAGCACATTTTTGTCATACTATCGACTTAGCGAGGTCCGAGATGCTTTTCGAACCGTGGAGCTGGCGAACTGAGAGACATTAATATTCGTGTTTAATTTAGTTAACTAGTGCCATAGAAAACTTGAGTATTGTCCTATTTGTGCCATCTACAAGTTGCTGGTGCCTTTAATACATAACGCCCCATACTCTCCGGCATTTGAGCTAGGGCCTAACTAAATAAAATTTGAAGATTAAAAGCGTGGCACAAGATATGCAGCACATGACTTATTGTAAGCTCTAACTTTACGAGTCTGGGGTTAGAATTAAAAAAATGCGAAAGTTTGCTTGGTAAATATATGGGAAGTTTCGCTTTAACAAACTAAAATATCTGGCTTTATGGCAAATATTTTACTACTAAATGAAGTTTAATAATGGTTTTCGTAGAATTGGCGAAGAACTCGTATGCTCTTTTATAAGCCGCCTAAACATAAACTCCGAACGCAGAAACCGACACTACTTTTGCAACAAATAAATTGTTGTTGGATGCATCTTCAATCGAAATGATTCACGTAATGCCAACCTTTGTTAGGAATCTATATTGTGAAGAATATATTTATGAATTTGTGAACATTGTTTGGAACAACTGGATAGCTATTAGCCAACTTCATAATTTAAGTAACACTATAGCATTGAGGACGATGCGAAGCTCCGCACAAAGTTGTAGAGAAGCGTCATAAAATAATAACCATTATTCCGTATACGAAGCGCCGCGCCGTACGCACATGTTCGGGTTTTTATTACTGTTCAAAGAACTATTCAAAAATAAAAGAATTCGATACTTGGGGCCTTCAATTTAGTCTTATATCTGGCTATCTAGGCCTGTGTTTTCACATGACATTATGACACTTGGGAAATTCGAATTAGTCTTACATCTCGCTTTCTGGGCTGTGTTTTAACATGATATTACATTATTAGCAAAATTATATTTAATTTAATTTCAATTAAATAATATTTATCGCTTTACTATTACATGATTCGGTTATTTTTGTTGGTTCCGCCTCCGGAATTAATAATATGCAAAGCTAAAGTGTTGGTTTGGCAAATTTTTTCAAAAAACTTTTCAAAAAGCTTGAAAAGAAATTGTTACCGAATTCTTTGAAAATGTTGTGATGAAACCGGATCTTAAATCCTCTGTCGAAAAAAGTTTCGATTCCCCGCTTTCAATCTTCAAAAATAAATCGATTCCGGACTCAATGAAAAAAAGGAATCAATTTCAGCCCAGCTCTGATGAGATAAACCCTATAAACCTATAACAAGAAAATATTTCTGCCGAACATATCAAAAAATGCCATGGGTTGCATTTAAAATATACATTTTAATAAAGACCAAACTGATTTTCTAATTTAAAATGGAAAAAGAGCAACTTTTGTAAGTTTAAACTTCTCTTTAGAACTAACATTAACGAAGATTCATGATTGAAATATGGTAGATCATTTTGAACATATACATATGTCCCTGGTTCCTCTCCAAAACAAAGTATGCTCATCCAAATATTTAATTTGGACTTATTAATGGTACCCTGCTTATAAAAGTATGGCTTCAATCAATTCTAAGCGAAATATCTGGGTTTTACTACCATTTATCAACCAAACCAATTTCAAAACAAACTTTAAAGTGAATGTAAACGTACCATTATCCGTGTTTAGCAAAAACTGCCTGTTTCCTTCCTTCTTACTTTCTTGTGCGGTGCGTGGTCAAGGACCTCGGTTACGGTTAGTCACCCTTAGCCCAGTGAACTTCGGCGGCTAGTCGCACAGTGACCGTGCGGCCGCCAATCTTCTAGGTCGAGAAGCGTCGCGTCGCCGCCGTCGGAAGCCCTACGGAGACAAAGAAGTGACGGACAAGAGCGAACATTCTTAACATCCTTACAAAGAGGAACTCAGAAATTCTCCAGATTCCATCGATGTCTTGAGATTCCGTTTCAATAATCTCAAATAGTACACTAAAAAAGCATATTATTTTTCAATGCATAGTTAAAAAAATTGAAAAAAATTAAAAATACAGGAATATTTCTGTATTGACAATATTGACATCGCACCTCATAAAATTAGTAGCATTATGTGTGCGCAGTGGTGACGCTTGGTTTCAAATTATTATCACAAAATTGGCTTTTATCTTACAAAGTGTCCACCCTCTCCCACACAACACGCCACTGTTCTGTGTGTGTGTCGTAAAAAAAATCTTGTCATAAGGTAATGTTTAAAGCTAAGAGCATACCTCTCAAAAGAATAAAATAGCCGAGTTTGACCCAAAAAATCAGAAGTTTCTACCAATGAAGAAGTCGTAAAATTCATTAATGAGGCACGAGATGAAATTGATTTATATATCAAAGCTCTCGCCATTTTTGGGCTGGTGACGCAGTAGATAGTGAAATGTACTTGTCATTTTACAAAATTTATGTAAATCTACATCCCCAGCCAGTCTCTACCAACGGACCTGTAATTTTTAAACTATATAACACGTTAATACTATTTCAAGCAATAGGTACATTGACAACCTGACTCCCTTGAGACCTAATACCGATCACAGTTTGCATTAAATACCATATAACTACATTTGTTCTGATTCAAAAGACTATATAGTCTTGGTGTCGTGTTTGAAAGTTTCTGCCTCTGGGAGAATTTTTCGTTGGGCGTAAATTCTTATTGGAGAGAGCTATGATGGATCTGATCGATTTATTCAATAAGTGGTTTATCAATACACACATTGTTTGAAAATGATTGCTTGGTTTTCTTCGGTGTTTTTTAAACGAGGTTTTAATGATCGCATCCACAGTAACGTTATCATGACTTGCATCATTTCGGAGTTTCTGCTAACGACTTTTGATTTTCAAATAGGAACATTATTATGAAGGTTTCCTGGGGGTCAATCTATTTCCTAGAGTATTATATAATAAGATACCTATACCATCTTCATAAGCTCCCTTGTAATGAATCTGTTTATGTTCTTCAATGTTCTTAATAATTCCGATTTGAACTAACCAAAAGAAATCTCAATTGATGTAAAAACGTTCGCTAGAGCATTGGCCCATGAGCGATGAGTTATCTATAAGAATAATAAAATACTCTGCAAACACTCATTTTGAGACTTATTTGACTTTACTGCTGCTGTTTGGTTTTTAAATGTCTTCACAGGTCATTTAGTTAGGTCCTTTGTTTTTAAATGATAGAGTGAGGTAGCAACCATTATCGGAAGCAATAATTTTTGGAAGCCCAAGCTTGATAAAATCTCGATCAACATCGGAATGGTTGCTTCAGAGATAGCATTAGAGGACATCCAACGAAAATAAGCGTTAATAACAAGCAACCGCAGCTTATTCTCATTGGATTCCGATAAATGAGGATATAAGAATCCTCTCGTCAAAGCTGTAAAAAGAATTCTTTATCCTGTCTAAGAGATCGTTGATATAGAGCAGGAACAGTGTGAGAGACAAAATACACAATGGGGAACTCCCGGATTGAACCTAAATTCCTTCGAGAGATGTCCATTAATACCAACTCGGATGCTGGGAAAGATATAGAAGCAGTGC
>MU182014.1:327590-347097 GCA_016904865.1 Pissodes strobi | reverse complement strand
TCGATTTTTAGGTATACTGCCCTTTTGCCCGTTATGATTTTTTATTACCTTCGGATTTTGAATTAATATAATAAAGCCTTCATTCTGTGAAAATTTCAGCTTGTAACCCCGAGGTGCCCACAGAAGTCAAGATAAGTTATAAGTAGCACTCTACTAACTAGAATGCTAAGAATATTTCTACCCAGCATTCGTAAATTAATTTTTTTATGTATATCAAAACATTTACTTTAATCTACATACGCATTATTTATTGAATAATAGTATATTATGATATAAGTGTATAAGAGGGCCTTTAAAGCACGCGCGACATATTTGAAAACACGACGCGCAGCGGAGTGTTTTGTAAGTCGCAAGGGCTTTAAAGGCCTCTTATACACGTATATCATACGCTATTTTTTATTACGAATGCATCATAATCTCAAAAATGTTTTAAATATTAAACTTGAGGGATATATTAACGAATATATTAATCTGTCACATTTGACATGATCAAATGTTTCTATAGCAACCTTTAAAAAAGTAGGTGCATCATAAACATTATTTTAAGCACGCTGCAGCGTGCGATAATCGTTGATTATGATGCATGCGTAATAAAAAAGTACTTTATTACAACTCTAATACATTATTAATTTAAGCACATGTTTTACAAATTTCGATGGTCATTGCAAAATGGTTTCTAACATTTTGAACAAAAGCGAGTAGTCATTCTTCTTCTTTATGATGGGCATCTCCCACAGATGCTTCTCTTGGACCTATGAGGCTTGGTCTCCTCTTCCAAGACTTTGTCTTCTATTATAGTCTTCTCTTTAGAAGCTGATCTATAGTTTTACGGAGTGAGCGCTGCAAAGTGGGTACTTTAGCTTGCTTGTAGCCATGGTTACTAAAAAATTATACAATTCTATCATGCTATATTTTCTGGAACTAATTTTTTTCGGCATTTTATTCTGGGATCATTGTACAAGATAATGCTATTTATGCAGGGCACGTTTGGCACTCCATAAAAAGACAGATGTCATCGTTTAGTTTTCCTAGAGGTACTCATATTTGAACACATTTAGTCCAAAGTACCCACTGACCCTTTTGTCCGATTGTAAGCTTCAATAATTTCTAGTTTTCTTGATTTTACATCATTTGTGCATTGTTGATAGAAGTAAAACATTTATATTCTTTTTGGGTATGTAAGACACAAGTAGGCTTTTCTTTTTCAAAACAAAATTGGAGTTGCTTGGATCGCGATACTTGGTTTCTAACATATCTGCCGGAAATTCTCTCTTGTTTTTTCTAATAGTTCCAACCATAGTAAGATTGTAAAACTGAGCTAGTATATCATCAGCAAGCTTGACGGATATAAACCAATTATTGTCCATTGTAACATTTCTATTGGAACCGGAAGTTGTTTCACACAATGTTTTGACGTAATATTCTCGTAAAAGCATCCCTTTAGTGTTTGTGATTTTTCCCCAATATGACATGTATTTTGGTGAAATATCGCATACCAAAACTAACTATACATTTTGACGGCTTATTTTGTACGTACATTCGAAAAGGAAATCTTTCTCAAAAACCTAATAGTTGTTCGTCAATGGTAACGTAAGTTTATTCCCATTTCTGCACTAAGTTATAAACTCATCCCAAATTTCTCTGATAGCCGTAAACCGATCTATTTTTTTCTCTCGTCCCTCGTGTTTTTATCGTCAAAATGTAAACAATCCGCTGGAAACTTAAACCTTTCACGACTCATGGCTGCAAGGTAAACAGCTTTTTTATGGCAATGACACACATACTAAAGGAAGATCCTATCTAATTTGGGGAAAACAGATGTCCTGGGAGATAGTTCCACAGCGATGCAGTGCGCCAGAAAAAGGAGTCCTTGCAAAGTGATATTCTAGGTATTTCCAGTTGTACAACGAACGAGTGCGCTCTTGCAATATGTCCTGATTGTCTGACAGGCGTTGCTGGGGGCGGAATGAGGTGGGTCAAATCCTGGGAATAACTGCCGTGAAAATCTGTAAAAGAGGGATATCTGGGCCACATGTTTGCGTGTTTCAGACTATCCAGATCGCGGGGCAAATCCGGGTCACCAACAAGACGCACAGCTCTCTTCTGAATGGAATGAATCCAGCACATTTAGGGTGTGCTTTTGTGCGGCACCCCAATGTGTGAGCAATATTCTAAGCGTGGCCTTATTTGCGCTTTGTAGAGCAAGAGCAGCTGTTGCGGTGTATACAGTTTTTTGTTGCGAAATAGCGCACCAAGCTTCTGCGAGGCTGCTTTTGCATTGTTAGCAACGTATTCATACCAGAACATATCGCTATTTACCGAGATACCCAGTAATCCGATTGATGAGGATGAAGGAATGGTCGATACTGTCATAATGATGTGAAGGCCCGCCATATTTTATTTCATGGTAAACGTGGTTGGTTGGCTTTTTTCTGCATTGAACTGGACCAAATTTCGGTTGCCACAAGTTCGAACTTTCCCTAGCTCCAGGTATTTCGTTGTCAAATAAGTCTTTGGTTGACACAGGGTTACTTTCCAAAGAAGCAGCTAATGTAGTATTGGCTAGCAATGGCCTTATCTGAATAGGATTTGAAGTATATATCGGAGCAGATTTCGTCTTATATTTAACAGATTTGGTCCGAATCAGAGTGCTTGTATGTAATACAACTGCACTCATCGATGACCATTTTTTCCTTGGAGTCTTACTTATAAACGAATCGTCTAATCAACTATCACGATTTTCTTTTGCAGACGTGCGACCTTTATGTTCTCGTTGTAATAGTTCAGATTCGCCAGTTCTGTTTGACCCAGGCAACGAATAGTCTACAGCTATTTGATTATGCGCAGTTCTTTCGTCATTTGGTTCATTATGTAAAAGTCTTAGTTTTTTTGTCCTAGGAGGGTACTTTCGCCTCTACTCTCATCTTCTGAAAGTTCGTATTCATTTCCGCTGTTCTCAAAATCATCAAATTCCACGGTATCCGCATTGGGTGCTATCGTTATTCGATTTTAAAACATGTTTTTTTTTGCAATTTGCTCAAGTTCGACTTGTGTTTGAGGCCTATTTTTTCTCGTTGGTCGGACATATTCTTTATGAATAACTTGCGAGTAAAAGCAACTCCGAAATGGATTAACCTAAAAATATACGAATCAGAGCGATGGTAACCGAAAATAAAGAACACTTTCGTAAAATTTACGAAGCTTTGCCTTCTATATCCATAGATACTATACAACATCTATGGAGCAGACATTTCAAGAATAAGACACAAGTATCCATACGCCGACGATACAGTATTAGCAGCTAATCACAAAAATCTAGAAATAGAAATAGCAAGCTTACAAAGAGATTTGGACCCAGTCGCAATTTGGGTGGACAAATCGAAGATTCAAATAAACCAAGAAAAGACTCAAGCAATTATCTTCACAAGGAGAAGAGACCCTGCGATTATATAACTTATCCTAAATAATAGAATGGGATCCTTAGGCAAAATACTTGAAGCTAATGTTCGATAAGAGGTTACAATGAACACATCGACATTCAGAACAGATGAAGAAAATAGCCACCTTAAACAGCTTTCTATTTCCGTTGCTAATAAGATGAAATAACCTCAATACAAACAACAAGTTGGCTATTTTTCGAAGTTTACATACCCACAGTAATGTATGCAGCACCAACATGGAGAAATACATCCACAACAAATAAGAAGACACTACAGTCTAAGCAAAACATAATAATAAGAAAGATATCCAACACAGCATGGTACATGAGAATTGTGTTTTTTTATGGCAGTGGCACACACACTAAAGGGAGATCCTATGGCGCTCGACGAGCGGTGTGTGTGCGAAGATGTTGATTAACATGGTTCTTGAATATTTGTAGGTTGTAATTAGTGGGAAACAGATGTCCTGGAAGTGAGTTCCACAGTGATGCAGTGCGCCAGACAAAGGAGTTCTGGTAAAGCGATGTTCTAGGTGTTTCTAGTTGTACGACGAACTGGTGCGCTCCTGCCGTCTGTCGGGACTGTCTGACAAGAGTTGCCAGGGGCGGGATTATGCGGGCCAAATCCTGGGAACATCTGCCGTGAAAGTATCTGTAAAACAGAGACATCTCGGCCACATGTCTGCGATGTACCAGACTATCCAGATTCCGGGTCATCTCCGGATCGCCGACGAGACGCACAGCCCTCTTCTGAATGGAATCCAGCAGCTTACGGGTATGCTTTGGTGCGGCACCCGAGATATGTGAGCAATATTCTAAGCACGGTCTTATTTGCGCTTTGTACAGCAAGAGCAACTGCTGCGGTGTATAGGGTTTTTTGTTGCGAAATAGCGCGCCAAGCTTCTGGGAGGCTGATTTTGCGATATTAGCAACATAGCCATGCCATGACATATTGCTGTTGACCGAGACACCCAGCAGCCCGATTGACGAGGATGAAGGAATGGTCGATCCTGCCATAGTGATGTCAGGGCCCGCTGTACTAGCCCTCTTAGTAAACGTTGCTGCTTGGGAATTTGCTGCATTGAACTGGACCAAATTTCGGTCGCCCCAAGTTTGAACTTTCTCCAGATCTTGATTAATTGCTGTAATCTGCTCCTGTCTGCGGTGATGAGTCTCAGTCGCTGGTAAGGGTTTTTCTGATCTAAAGTGGGAGACAAGGGTACTGTCATCTGCAAAACTGTACACTAATAAGAGAAGAACAACAAAACCAATCAATTGAAGAAGTATTAGCACAATAAGTTCAGCAAGTAAAAGAGAGGATTAGAAATAACAACAGTGAAGCAATTAACGATACTGTTCTACATCCAGCTAAAGGAAGGAGAACATATCCCTAGTTAATGGAACTCTAACTTCGGACAAGCCGGACATCTCAACATAATAAACAGCCAGCAGGGGCAAATCTAGAACGCAACATAAAAACAAGGAGCTAAAATCGACAAGGGAGTAAGAGCCTAGCACAAAGCAAGATAAATAGATACTATGAGCGTTCTAGGGTTAAATTGAACCATCGTAGAGGACGCACGTTTTTCCGATTTCCGCTAAAAGAAGATTGGGTCCTGTTTATCATCGAAAGTGTTTGAGATTGTTAGTGGCTTACCAACAATGCAGAATAGCTTCTTTTTCTAATCACCAATCCTGACCAGTACACAATTGCATTTGGTCTGCCATTAGGTACTTACAACCATAAACTTATTACAATGGTTTGTGAATTCCCATTTCTACAGAAGGATCCACCATTGCCTAGCAAAAATTGGCTCGACGTCTGCTTTGGCACTAATATCCCATCAGCCTGCTGCGAAGAGATTACGCAAGTAATCTCCTCAGGAATGGAAGCATACATCCCCACTTCCATCAAGTTACCGTCAAAATGAAAGCCCTGGTTCGACAGAAGATGCGAAAGAGCTGTAGGTAGGAAACAGCATCGCTGAAAATCGCAATTATATTGTCGAAGCCAGAAACGAATGAAAACCTGTTATCGAAAGTAATTGCACAATTGCATCAAAATTACTGGTAATTATGCATGCCAGCGTGTTGTCTAAAAACTGCATGAGTTCATTTTCAAATTTCGGAAAAAGAGCTCTTTTTCCAAAATATGAAAATGACCGAATGCAGTTGTTCTAAGACAAAACGATCGAATGCAAAATTATCTGGTTACTTTGATACACGAGTGTAATTCTGGAGAATATTTCCCGAATAGGGACATAGTTTTGAAAAATACATTTTCATTCTTTTTTTAATACAAAAACGTACATGTAACTGTAAATAAAAAAAAGACACAAAAATATGATTTTTTTATTAAAATCCGAAACGAGATATTTCTAACAATATATTTTGATTTTAATTTGACGTTATTTATAAATTGTCGTTGTCATTGTAAGTTTAAAACGAAATTACTATAGATACGAACGATGCAATTATCGCCGTGCTCTTTCGGTTTCTACAGTGCAATTATCGCTGTAATTTTCTGATAATTGCACTTCTCTAATGGGATTTTTTATACATGAAGGAAATATTCGACGAAACTAAGGACAAAATAACCAAAGGATTAGGAATAATCTTTTGCAATGCCCCAGTGGCTCCAGGAATTTCTGGTCAGTAGCAAAGGCAGTAAGTAAGTTTACTTTACAAAAACGTCCTCCCACCTTTGGCAGTCGAACATGTCGTCACGCGATTACACCCAAGGAAAAAGCAAACATGTTTTCATCGTACTCTACCTTAGATGTCCCCCAACGCAACTCTCTGCAGCTGGCTTGTCAGTTTCCCTAAGAACCTATCTCTACATATTGCAGTTGATGGACACATCTCAGACACATTCACTATTAACCCGGGCGTACCTAAGGGCGCAATACTTCCTCACCAACTCTGCTCCTCATCTATATTAATGACCTGCTGACCGAAACGAATAATCTTGTTTACAGTTTTGCAGTTGACAGTACCCTGGTTGTCTTCCAATTTAGGTCAGAAAACCCTTTACTAGCGACTGAGACTTATCACCGCAGACAGGAGAAGATTACAGCAATTAATCAACATTTCACAAATTCGCAACAAAAAACTGTATACCCGCAGCAGTTGCTCTACAAAGCGGAAATAAAACCGTGCTTAGAACATTGCTCACACGTCTGGGGTGCCGCACCAAAGCACACCCCAAAGCTGCTGGATTATATTCAGAAGAGAGCTGTGCGCCTCATCGGCGACCCGGAGCTGATCCGGAATCTGGATAGTTTGGAACACCGCAGATATATGGCCGAGATGTCTCTGTTTTACAGATACTTTTACAGCAGATTTTCGCAAGATTTGGCCCACCTCATCGCGCCCCTGTCAACTCCTGTCAGACAGTGACGAGTGACGGCAAGAGCGCACCAGTTCGTCGTGCAACTGTAAAAACCTAGAACATCGTTTTAAAAGAACTTCTTTGCCTGGCGCACTGTGGAACTCACTCCCAGAACATTTGGTTTTCCCCTAATTACAACCTACGACTATTAAAGAACCGTGTCAATAAACACACAACGCTCGTCGAGCGCCATAGGATCTCCCATTAGTGTGTGTGCCACTGTCATAAAAATAAATAAATGAATAAAAGTATCCCAACTTCGCGCGAAAGATAGTTTTATAATATGGAGCCGTATTTTCAGTTTTCTCCGTATATATTTTGGGGTCCTCATTGATCCGAAGTAATGCAAGAATTCTAGATCTTATTTGTTTAAGTTTTCATGTGTATTGATTGATAGAGTAGAAGCAAAGATGGGCTTGAAAATTTAATACATACACCATGTAAGTAGAGTTATAAATACAGCCTGTGTGTAGATTTACAGGCGTAATATTAGATCACTAAATTGCATGGATACCTGGTAATTGTACAAAATATATTTCCATATGCTAAATACGCTCTGTTTAACTTACTTTAGTGAAGAATAACTTTGCAAGTAAAGGAAGACCTACTTTTAGGCTAAGAAGTGTGCAAAAGCAATTAGCGAAAAGTAATGGGCGTAGACGTCAATACATTCGCTTTTTGCGCGGTGTCCTCATTTCTTTTTCTTTGTTTACTTTTAAGTTTATTTTTGGATGATGATAAATGACTTTAATAACCTAAATTCTGAACTTGGAAAAAGTCTTTATTGGCCACAGACTTGTACGTTTCACCAATTTTAATAAGTTAACCTGAATTCGGAAATTAGCGAACATTGCTTTCAATCCATTAGCTTCTTCGATCAAGTGGTTAGATGGAAACGAAGTAGTTGATGGTAGTGGAGAGAGCGTTCAAAATCGGCTGGCGAATATATCATAAATGGAGCAATCAAATACCAGAAGTAATACTCGAAAGAGATTGGTAGACTGATGAATAAAAACAGCCTAAGACAACGGACGTAGTTGGATAAAACTGGGCTAGCCCTACGATAAGAGGAAGAAAAGCTTTCGATGCGATGATTCGCGTTATTACTCGTGACATTAGTTTAAAATGATACGTTAAGTTGGAAGTTGGTGCAAAGTCGCATGAAATCTAACATTAATGCCAGTAATCGATCTAATTAAGGGTCATTTAGGAAAATGGCGCAAAATGGTCCGCTACGGAAATTTTACGACGAAGATATAAATGGAAATTTGATGGATAATGATAATAGGGACATTTATGAAATGTATAAATCATCATAAATTGCTTCAAGTTTTAAGTATATTATATATATTAAGCACTAAGATCATTTATTTCACGATTTTATGTACAAAGCTGTGAAATCATCATCTAATTTGAACCCCGGGTTCCGCCTCGATTGATTTCTTTTACGTTACAATGTATGTTCTGTCGGTCTGCCTATTGAGAGTATTTGTGATTAATTATGGATAGTTACTGTTCCCCAGCTGGGCTGTTTTTAGCTACTTTGCTTAAATTAATGTATACATGGCAAAATTTTACTTGCAAAATCAAGAGGAATTGAAACTATTTCCCCAACCAGACTCTTGAGAGAGTTTACAAGAAGTCATTAGGGGGAAACAGATGTTCTGTGAGTGAGTTCCACAGTGATGCAGTGCACCAGAAAAAGGAGTTCTTGTAAAGCGACATTCTAACAGTTTCCCGTTGTACGATGAGGCGGGCCAAATCCTGGGAAAATCTGCTGTGAAAATTTCTGTAAAACAGAGAGATCTCATTAACACGTCTGTGGTGCCCCAGACTATCCAGATCCCGGGTCAACTACGGGTCGCCGACGAGACGCAAAGCTCTCTTCTGAATGGAATCCAGCAGCATTAGGGTGTGTTCAGGTGTGGCACTCCAGATGCGTGAGCAATATTCTATGCACGGTCTTATTTGCGCTTTGTAGTGTTGTTGCGAAGTTGTGCACCAAGCTTCTGCGAGGCTGATTTTGTGATGTCAGTAACGTTATCATGCCAGGACATATTGCAGTTGACCCAAACACCCAGTCCGATTTGCAAAGATGTAGGAATGGTCGATCCTGCCATAATGATGTCAGGGCCCGTCGTATTGGCTTTTTTGGTAAACATGGCCGCTTGGATTTTTGCTACATTCAAATGGACCAAATTTCGGTTGCCCCAAGTTTGAATCTGGCAAGCCAGCTGTAGAGACATGCTGGCAGTCCGAAGGACAGCAGTTTGTTGAGCAATCCGTCATACTATTTTTTGGAACTGGTTGCACTCGAGCGACTTCCCAAGAATATAGGAAAATCCCTATTTGGTAAGACTGAAAAAAAGTCTGGAAAAACGGGTGTTTGTTCGTTCGCACAGTTCTTCAACATGATGGCAGGTATTCCGCCCGGTTCCTGATGCCTTGCCTAGTTCTAGTTATAGCCAAACACCAGGATTTTACGAATATCACAGTGATGAAACTTGACTTCTGCCATGGTAGTGCAGATGTTCGATATGGTGGGGAGAGCCTTGCCTTTGGGGACGTCTAAGGTAGAGTGCGATAAAAACATTTTGACAAACATGTTTGCTTTTTCCTTGGCTTTAGTTGCCGTGATGCCATGTTCGTCTGTCAAAGGTGAGAGAGACGTTTTTGTAAAGTTATTACTTACTGCCTTTGCTACCGACCAGAAATTCCTAGAGCCACTGCGGCATTGTAAAAGTTTATTCCTGATTCTTTGATTGTGTTTGTCCTTAGTTTCGTCGATCACACGTTTGCATTCGATTCTAGCTCCGACAAAATAATTGCGATTTATGTATGTATAATGTAAATAAGTTTAGTTTAGTTAATTATACCACGGACGGTTGCATACGGGCGCATGAGCGTCTTGTGTTATAAGTTTAGAAATTGCGGTATAGTCCATATTACCACCACTGCCTTTTTTGCTGGAAAATTACATTCTCACTAATTGGCAATAAATATTCTTTTTCCATCTAGTTCCTAACATCTAGTACTTACAGCATGCACAACGATTAAAACTAACCAAAAATAACTCTTAGTTATTATATCTATTTTGGCGTTATACAAAAATTAGTCCAGATTTGAAACCGGAGCAAATATTGTTATTTATCATGAATTACATATTTGTTTTTTTTTTAAGAAGTTAAATACAAACATTTTTGTATTTTGACATTAGAAACCATACATAATTCAGAAGAAACTGAAGCTAAAGTTAACTAAACTTCAAAAAATTACATTGCTATTAGAAGTATCAAGCAGGTATCACAATAATATAAAGAATGGTCATTCTGATGACGCTAAAATGCATGCGGAAGCATACTAACAGCAGACAATTATAATTTATTAAAAAAAAGAAATTAACGTCGAATGAGAAAGTTAATATAAAGTTTGAATGATCGGAATAGATTTTAAAACAACAAGTGAGGAACAAGGAAATCAGTACTTAGGTGACAGTTCTAGAAGGATACAAAATAGAAATTGAAATCAGAATCTCTTGACAAATGAAAACAATTTGCACATGCACTTTAATGTGGCCGACAAACGTACCTGAAGAAATATTATTAAAGCGGCATCATGATCTGTAGTTTTTGGTCTTTGCGACGCCAAACTAGAAGCGATTGAAACCAAAAATGTACCAATAAAATTTATTTAATACCTAGATAAAGTGCTGACGTCACGTTCACGAGATAGTTCCAGCCTTTTCCCAAAGCACGCCCACGCACATGGGTTGAACGTTGTGAAAAAATATCTGCAATATTAACGAACACCCCGGAAAAAATGCCTTAGAATAAAAAGGCACAAAATTTCAACGGGAGAGCTAGGAAATAAGAGAGAAAAAGAACAGGTTCAATCTGAGGATGATAGCGATGATGAAGACACAATTTGTTTGGTGTGTTTGGAACCCTTTTCGCAAGCCAAAAATGATGAGCAGTGGGTCCAATGCACACCATATGAGAGATTGGCCTGTGGCGAAGATAGCGACTATTATGTGTGTATACGTTGCTTGTCTGACAGCGATTAAAGTTTTTATGGCTTATAAGTTATATTATAATATCTTTACATTGTGTTATACTTCAACTTTCCTCGCATAGTGTATCAACTTGCCCCATGTGCGGGGCATATTGTTACAATAGGCATTAGAAATTATATATTTTTGCTTTCTCCTAAATTGTAACAACCACCATCCCGAGTTGTGCTTCCCTTGTGAAAATGTATAGCACAAAAATAGTTCATCTCGAATAGTATGTTTCACTTGCCTCAGTTAAGCGTTACTGTTATTTTAATAATAAAAACCGGAAGACGGTGCATTTGCCCCTGTCTAGTGGAAAAAGTGCGCCACCTTGCACTCAACAATAAATGATTTTCAAAAATGTATAAAGAAAATTCAATTTCGTGACCAAACGGTACTGTATAAGAGGTCACATTGCTATCTTGAAAAGTTGCACATCATCATGTGCATTATAAGACCCTTTATACAAATAGTGCACTATATAAAAATCGGCCTCTCCTATTGGTCGATCCGCATGGCCCTCCGCTCGCTACGGGGGCTCAAGAAAAGCAAACTAACCAGGTACTAACCCAAACTAACCCAAGACATACCCAAAATTAAGAAAAAAACTGTTTAGAAACATAATCTTAAAAAAAATAAAACAACGGGGTTTGAACCCGGGCCGCCCAGGTGAGACCCAACTGTCTAAACCTCTACACCACGAGAGCTCTTGACAGAAATTGATTGCATCGCAAAGACATATTGTAATACGAGATGGATCGACCAATAGGAGAGGTCGATTTTTATATAGTGCAAGGATCTTAACCCATTACTGGCCAAGAGAAGTTAAAATTATATTTTTAAAGATTTTTGTCTTAAAGCATATTAAAAATACATACATTAATAACAATTTTTATTAAAAAAAAATATATATGTTATATATATGAAAAAAAACATGGGTGCGTATACGCACCTTTGGCTGAAAACAGTTAAAATAATTATAAAAAAAATTTGACTTTTATATGAAAACTTTCGAAGCAATCAGGATGCAGATGCACGTTACATTTTTTACACAGATAAATGGTATTGTTTTTACAAAATCGGCATTTCTTTCTTGCACTATTAGCCTCTCTAATTATAATATGCCCGATATTGTCAAACTTTATGTCACTTGGTAAAGCAGATTTAGAGGGTCTTCCATAAGATGAGTTGTATTTTGCTGAGTTGGAAGCTTCATTGCTGTTTTCTGCTTCCCCGCTGTATTTGAGCAAAGACAATGCCACACTCGAACGAAATTCAATTTGAGAAACTTTAGCTTCATTCGCGATGTTGAAGATTTTCCAACTGTTTACCACCATACTATCAACGACATTTGTAAACAAAGGCCACCACCACTTTTTACCTCTTATACCAATACGATAGTTGGCAATACCATTATCGTGGAGATCTACCCCACCCATGTGTTGGTTGTATTGGTGAACGAGATTTGGTTGATCGATAAGAGTTTCTTTTCGCTCCTTGCGATTGTAACGTTTAGCATGTATAAGCGGTAAAACATTACAGAAATTCGTCATAACAGTTACAACAGAATTGTCATTCCACCGAGTAGCAAGAACTTTCAGGTTTGGGTCAAAAGCAGAAGTGAAGGAGCCTCTCACCTTTTTTGACATAATTTTGTTGTCTTCAAGTGGACATTTAGTAGTGCGGTTGTCTCTTACCGTGCCAGTCGCAAAGAATCCTTTTTCCTCTAAGCTTTCAAAAAGAGAATATGATGTGAAAAAACTGTCAAAATATATTTTGTGTTGTTGTGGATTTTTTACAACAGACAGAAGCCTTAATACAACTCTTGATCCTAGTGGAACCTTGCATTCAGTTGTCTCTGTCTTTCCACCATATGGAATAAATTGGAATAGGTACCCAGTATCGGAGCAAAGGCACCATAGCTTGAAACCAAATCTCACCGGTTTTCCACGAATAAACATTTTGCACGAGTGCCGACCGAAATATGGGACCATTTCTTCATCTATTGCAAGATGTTCTGAAAATATTCCAAACTGTGTACATTTCTTATTTATGATGTCAAACATGGGCGTAAGCTTCGCAAATTTGTCTACTTTATTTAGCAAAGTATTGTCCGATAAATGAATGTTTTGATTTATTGATCTGAACTTATTACTACTCATACTTTCTCTTACAATACGCACCTCCTTGTCTTCATCTTTCGACCAGTACATGTCAGTTTGTGGCAATTTATGATATCCAGATAGTATAAGTATACCAAGAAATTTCTTTAGATCTACTTCGGTAAGTTCAAAGTCGTGGCGATTGTTTTGGGATGCATACGTGTTTGAAAATTTTAAAATATTGTCAATTACTTCTTTGTCAAAAAATAGAAAAAAAAAATCAAGTTGTGATTTGCCACCGTGTTCTGATACTATATTTTCATTATTTTGATTATCGAACGCTTCAGGAACAGCGGAATAAGCAGTTGAGTCGGTATTTTTCCAGTTAGGCACAGTAGTTGGTTTGAGAGCTTCTTTAGGTTTCGACTTTTTACGTTTTACAAAAGCGCTTAGTGGCAGTTCATCCTCTGAATCAAAGTCACTATCTCCGTTTACATGAATTTCATACGTTCCCGCAATATCTGTATCCACACTTTCTTCCCCAATTATATTTTCATCGATATTCTCCTCATCGGTCATTTCGTCTGGGACTGGCGGCAAATAAGTAACATCAATCGATTCAGCATTTTCACAATGTGTTCAAAAAATGCAACACACAAGCAAAGTTTACAGAATACAATATCTGTCTAGAATGGCCATAAAAACAGCAGGGGAAGCAAGCGTAATAAAGCACATCACGTTTGGCACACCGTATACAGATATTGTTACCGGCCAAAGGTGCGTATACGCATCCCATATGTAATACTTCCCATTATTGATGTCCTTTTGAAATTACAAATAAAAAGATATGTGGCTGTCAAAATAGATCTATTTTACTTGTATATTGCAAGAATAAATATTAAAAAAAAAATCATTTAGTAACAAAAATAAATATTTATTTGGAGGTGTGCACGATACCATAAAATGTCACATTTTTGTTTGAAAGGAAATACCAAAAAAATGTCAAATTCTTACTAGAAAAAAATACAGATAAATTGTTTAGACACTTGAGGAGCAACACGGCGACTTATTCAATAAAAAAATTGTCTTTTAAATAAAACAAAAAAATATTTTTAAAAGGTTGCGTATACGCACCTTTGGCCGGTAATGGGTTAAAATGCTCATCATGTGTAGTAAACACATGTTTAGATGGCCTTTTAAAAACGAATTTAAAAATTTTGCGTGTGCACTTGCCCCAATTGCTAATTAACCCTGGATTATTTAAACTAAAAACTAAAATTCATATCGATGCGATTTTTGGCGCGTTCTGCTCATATCTTCTCTTTAATGTATACAGATTTCCAGCTCCAAGAATATTCGGTTTTCCAGCAACAAATCGTCGAAATGACGGTTTTAAATTCAACTTGCTCATCTAAGAGAGAGTTCGATACTACCGGATGAAAAGACGGATTATGCAACAGATCCGCTATAGCTTGTATTTTCGGTAGTTAAAGTAGTCAAACTGTGGTGTGTTTTATTCCATTGTGTGGGGAAATTTCCACAGTAAAGAACTGCAAAGGGAAGCAAGCGTTAGCCCAAACCTGTAAGTATTAAAGAAGAAATTCCACACTCGCATCGGGACCGCTGCCTCATGGAAATTCACAGTTGGTTTTATTATCTGTCGTTCATCTGTTTTTTTACAACTGATATTAAATATTTACCTTTGGTTTTTATTTGTTGTTTATGTTTGTAAAATTCCATATAGAGTTTTAACAACTAATCAGTTTTGTTAGCGTTGGAAAAGTTCGCTTTATGCTTGTCTTTACATGGATGTTTGCGTATTGAGGGTATAGTTTTACAGCGACTTTTTATTATTGTTTTGTGATAGGTTCTATTCTCTGGGATGCAGGGCTCATTTAAATGTTGCATAAGTAAGCACTTCTCCAACTTCTGCTGTATAACCTGCCTAAGTGTATTTCATCCGAGTTGCATGGATCGTTCCAACGAGACTGTAAAGATGGGTGGATATAGAATTTATTGTTCTTCGAATGGTCAAATTACAAAGATAGAAACCGAGAGCGAGATAGAGTTACGCATTAAGGATCTGGAGGATGACTGTGAAGCCAAGAGAAAATACATCGAAGGACTAAAGCGGAATAGCGTTGCTTTTGACGAGGTCGTTTACGTGGCCGAAAGCAAATTAACCTCCCAAATTGACGCGCAGCGAAAGGAAAAGGAGCACCTACAGATCGAGATTGTTGAACTTATAGGGCTAAGAAAATCGAGCTTAGACAGCAGCTTTATGCCTGCAATGAATTGAAGAAAAGCTTAAATGACAGGCTGCTGGAACTGGCTGAACTAAACAGGAGTATGGTTGTTACGATAGAGGTCCTGGAGAGTGAAAACGAAAGAGCTTCTTCCGAGTTGACACAACTGCGTCAAAAATTGAGCTCCACAAATAAAGTGTCTAAGAATCAGATACAGGTAACAATTGATGAAACCAGACAATCAGTTGAAATAAATGATGTAGTTAGAAAAATATTAAAATAACTACCAGACCTATACCAAGGTATGATATTAAAGGGTACCTTCCAATAATAAAGATACTTACAGACAGTAAGTACGATATATAAATAGCCAAAATATGGGCAAAGTTTCTATTAAAAAATTGTTGGAAACCAGTCTTTCTTTATCGCATAATTTTAACAAGTCTGATTATGTTTCCTTGTTTGCACATCATCAAGATTATGGAGAAAAATTGCAGGAACAGAGGAAATGTAATTCTTGTCGGTCCACTACTGTCTACAAATCGCCCGGTTGTCAACAAAATAATTGCTTCTCAAAACTACATACTAAATAAAGCATTCAAAGAAACGAAAAATGCCAGTCTCATACCACTAATATCGCCCTGGCCAATACCAAAGAAGGAAATTGCAGACTATTTGGCAATTGCTTTATTAGGAATGATGTTGCTCCCCTTTCGTTACTACAGTATACTGCCAATGACTCGACGTCAGATAAACTACATAATCATGATGTTCCAAGGACCCAAGACCTAGATACTCAACGCCCAACCCCTAATAGGAACAAATATTTTTTATGCCCACCAGGGCCTCTGTTGTCGGCAAATTCCTTGCGCACGATAATCATGACGAATTGCAACCGTGTTGTTGAATGTTCAGTCGCTGCGAAATAAGTCTAATGAGCTTTCAATGCTTTTGTACGATCTTAATGTACCAGATGTAGTGCTACTTACGGAACATTGGTTGAAGGGCAGTGAGCTGATTGTTATTTCGGGATATGTGATACTGTCGTCTTTCTGTAGAACCCAATTGACTCATGGAGGCTGTATGATTCTTGTAAATGAGTCAATTTTGGAGGAGAACTTCTATCAACGAATAGATAAATTCAATTATTTACTTAAAGACTCTGCACTTGAGTTTACCATCATTTACTCTAAAAGTAAAAATCTTTATATAATATGTATTTACAGGTCTCCATGTTCAGATTGTAATGAGTTCTTTTCTAACTTGGAATGTCTTTTATCACAAGTCTCATGCTCCGCGCATATTATTATGTCGGGAGATTTTAATATAAATTATGATGACAAGCGTTCTATACACACCTCAAGACTGTGTTATCTTCTTAAGTCATTTAATGTGCACATGGATGTGAGTTCACCAACACGTATAACTGAACATTCGTCTAGTACTATTGACTACATATGTTCCAACATTTCGGAGAGTATGGTGGAATGTAGCGTTCTGAACGCCGCTTTATCTGATCATGAAGCAGTTTTTTGTAGAGTCTTGTGCAAGAAACAGCCAAGGCCTATGTCGCGTTATGGACGAATTTTCAGCGAACGAGGTTATGATACGCTCCGTCAACTGAGCGCCGTCACCCAATGGAGTTCTATACTCAACTCGTCGGACCCAATATCAAAGTTCCATCGCGTCTTTGCGGATCTATTTGAGACAGCGTTTCCAGTGGTAAAAAATAAGCCTAGGACAAAATGGAGAAAACCTTGGTTTACTAAAGGTCTAAGAACGTCATCCCAAAACCTGCGCTCACTTCATGTGATTAGAAGATATACCAACTGTCGCGCTTTACACAACTATTTAATTACCTATAGTCAGTATATCGTCGATTAACTAGGTTATCTAAATAGTCCTATTACTCAAACCGGATGAAAAGTGCTTTTGACAAGCAAAGGGAATGTTGGGCAATTGTAAACAGTATACGTTCAGCAAATAACGTTAAGACATCTACAGCCCCTGATATTTCTCCTGATGAATTAAATAATTGTTTTCTGTAATATTGCACAACAACTCCAACAAAACATTAATTCCTCAATAGACCCTATCAGTTACTTACCAGCCAATAATTTTCCCAACACCTTCTTCTTTTTGCCCACTGACTTAACTGAATCGAAAGCAACAATAAACAGTATTAGGAACAAAAGCTCAGCTGGAGAAGATGGGATTTCCACTAAAGTTTTCCTAAACTTGCCTGATACTGCCTTGTTGGCTTTGGTGGAAGCAATAAATTACTCCAGGACCATAGGTTCATTTTCGTCATGCTTGAAGTCCGCAAAGGTCATACCAATATATAAGGATGGATGTCGCAATAACCCTTCAAACTACAGACTTATCTCTTGAGGGGGTTCTTGGTTGACCGAGCCTATTATGCACTCTCTGAATTTTACAGTGATGTATTTTAGCGATATTGTAATGTGTAAAAAGGATTATATCTTGAATGGGTTGTATGCGTTTTTTTGTCTCTCTTTTTACTCTGTATGTCCGCTTTGTCTTTTCTGTTGGCATGTTTATGTAATAATTAGTATGAGTTTTATTTTGTTTGTTTTAGGTATTATTACTTTTAAGTAGGCTTTGTTTATAACAATTATTTTGTTCACAACAATAAAGCATATTTTGACATTGACTTTCACTAAAAGGGATCATCATTTCCAAAATGTTTTTTAATACAGTTTTTGTCGTAGATTCTCGTCAAGTAATCGGCTTCTCTAAAAAATTATTTTTTGACAAAAATCTCAATTTCTTTTGACCTAGAACTCGAAATTTTAACATTTTCCCTGAAAAGTCCATTTTGCTGATATCTTCGAAGCAGAGAAGCATTTACAGACTATCCTCCTAGAAATTCCCTTTCGAACTGTTGCTTCATGTTCTTCGATTCTCGGGACATTTTCGACGCTAGAATAATCAAAAAATAACCACGCCCAAAAAAAAAGAAATACTCGTAAAAAGTATATGTCTAGAAAATATCATCAAAATTGTTTGATTTTTTTAATTTGACGACAGTTTCATGTCAACGTGTATCAAAGCGAAATTTTGAAAAATCGTAGATTTGACGTAATAGTTGGCAAACAATTTATCGTCGGTGGCTCATAAGGCTTGCTTAAAAACGTGCCAAACCTCCAATTTTCATTCCCAACCGTTCTCAAGGAAAATAAGACTGAGACCATAGAGTTATGGTAACTGAAATCAGCCCGTTGACTGGTTCTCTCTCTCGCTTGGATGAAGTCGACGACGTCGGCTTTATAGGAATGAGTGTAAATAGCCTAGCATAGACAGCTTTGAGCGTTAATGCATGACTGCTGAGTCTTATTCACTACCCAAGAAAAAGTGTGCTGAACGCACTTAAATAAGTGTTCACTTCATAAAAACAATTGCTTTTTAATACGCAGTTTAAGTGATCCCTTGTTTGACATTAAACAAATATTACCTTATTGTAATTATAACAATATGTCACTTCTGCTACTGAGCGCAATTAAAACTAATAAATATGTCTTCTAGTTTCAATCAAGAATACGTATTCTTACACCTTCTTCGCAACAATTTGAAAAATCCATCAGAAATATGTAACAAAAACGTTGCGGCTTTAATATGTTTTTAGAATTAAGATACATCTGTCTTCCGCATTACCAGTTGGTCCGACATAGCACGCCAGCAGCCTCATATGGCAGTGGCTGGCGTTCTCACGGCCCGACTTCCTTCTTCTCGCGGTAAAAGGCGGCGTTTGCCGCCCTTTTTGGCGGCTTTTACCGCCACCGCGAAACTAGAATGGCAGATCGTCGACCTCGCAAAGTTAGTGGGTCAGGGCGATTGACGGTCAAAGACCTCCGCACTTCGGTCGTTTGCTTATTTCGTGGCTGGAGTCGAACAGGCCCTGAAGAGAGTTGCAAAAGAAGTGCCGGAAATACTGTGCTCACCGAAATATACCAAAAATAATTATCTCCTCGACAGTGCCGTTTCATTTCACCGGTGTACGTTTATTGTTCAAAATAGTACCACTTTTTAAGCAAAATATATATGGAGCTTTGCATTTACTTGCCCAGATTAAATCACTCTGTCAAAACTATATTAATACTTTTGTTTGTATTAAGGGTAACGCTCTTGTTTTCTAAAATAATGACTTATAGATTAACAGTAGATATTAGATATTAGGAGAGTGGTTGGTAAATTCGATGAAATTGTTTCGTTGTCCAACCCAAGCACGCAAGTTGTCAAAACAATTTCATAACGGAT